>JAHQIW010001661.1:0-58184 GCA_019055375.1 Parelaphostrongylus tenuis
TAGCTCGTCTTTTAAACTTCATGGTGAGCTTTTCATAGCCTACTAGCAAATATATAAAACTAAAACGAAAGCCACTGATTGAACGGTTAAACAGTTCTTTCTGCAATTATAATGCGAGAAACAGTGATTTCACAGAAACGGAGAAAAATGTGCACCTACATAACTGAGGCTTGACATGAAGGCTGAAACGTAGGTTTTGCATTATAAGTGCGGTATTAGAGCTCATGAAAGGCTCAAAAGACGTTGTCAGACTATTGTTTTGATCGAGGTAAAAAAAACAGTCGAATAGATAGGTACCTGAAAATATACACGCCGTCTCATACGGAGTAATCACGAATTTTGAGCGAGGTCTTGAAGTAGTCCATATATATTATATATATATATATATATATATATATATATATATGCAGATGTTCAAAAAGGTTCTGATAATTCTGTATATTGTTAATGTTAGCACTGAAAAGTATTTTCTTACTAAGGTGGTAATTTTATTGAAGTCTTTGTTCAATTTTGGTCTGGAATCTGCTTAATTTACTTCTCTATTTCCAATCATGGTTAAGCTATAAATCGTAAAATCAATGTATTGCAGTAGTGGAGTAGTAAAAGATGGGAATGAAAACGTCCGACGTTGTTAAAATTGACTGATTTCAAACCATTAAGTGTCTACAGAGCCGAAAATTGCTTCAGAAAGAGTACGAGGACCTGCGAACCATCTTCGAAAAAGTCGTTCTACTATTTCGACTACTCCAGAGAATATTCAAAAGATTCAGTAGCCACGTTCAACGAAATCGCAGCGTTCGATGCTATAGTGGATCGAGAAGCTTAAGACAGTGAGTAGAGCGTCCGAAACACTTCCAAAATTAAATGAAGCGGCACAGCCGTAAGATCTTCTAGTGCTCACTTTCTAGACGAAAGATGAAAGATCAACGGCTTTCAAACATTCGGCGAATGCTTAATTTGATCCCTGGTGCTTGTTTGTGGAAATGGGAAGTTATTCACAGTAGAACAACTCCACAATAGGCAGAATCTCTTTCTCACAATTTCTTAAAAATAGTCAGCAGAAGTTTTCTGGAGCGAAAATCATGGGCCGAAGTTATTTTTTCACTTCTGTAATAGTCTGGGCCGCCATTGTCACCACCGGGAGGACCACCGCAATAAGCCAAATGAGGGCGCCATGCCGAGTGACTGTGATGCTCGTTGCGGCGCATGTGGAGCTGAGCTCCACCCCATAACATTTTCGTCAGTCAACAAGAACGATCTATAGAACGCCACAGCCAGGTTATCCTCGAGAATGCGAGGAGACATGCTCGACCAGTATTCCACGTCATTCAAGAAGAAGATGAAAAGCGAATCGAATGCTACAATAAAAATCATGATGATGGGTCTTGTAAATGAATGAGTAATTAATAAGCCAAATGATACCCCTCATCTACTCTACCTTGTCTCCTGTACTTAGGGAGCAGGGTATCACTATATCAGCGATACCACCGCTTTGTTGTCACTACATCCTCGGTATAAAGCTGCGAAGCTGTCACCATCGAACGGTCAACTTGATAGGTTTAGTAGAAACATAATGTATCAAACTCAATTAAACTAGCAGCCCATGGATGTATATATGCATGTATTATCTATAGTACATTTTTCACTTTTTTCATACCACAAGCATTTTTCTGTTTTTATCTTTAGCTATTTCAGACTCCTATAGCATTATTAAGCCAGAAATAAGTCAAAATTTAGAAATATCCCACTAAAACTGGAATAATGGTGTTCACGGTATGCCTTCGCTTTGTATTCAGACCAAGCTACTTTTTCAGCGATGTAGCTGGAATGGCTGCTTGCATTATCAATCTTTCCTACTATTATTGTCCTACAGCCTCATTTTCATCTCGAATATATATATATATATATATATATATATATATATATAAGGGCCTACAAGAATGAAGGGATTTTATGAACAACGATGCTGGCGTGCACATTCGCTCTTACCATTTCAATACACTAATGTGTTTATTGAAATTAAAAGCACTCGTAACTTAATGGTTTTGACCACCCTATGTTAAACACTTTACCGGTCTTCATTTTGACAGAGCGTCTAGAAATCGTTAAAACTTCATCTCAGTTATGTTATGAAACGGAACCTGAATTTTCCTGGCAGGTAGAAGTATTAAGTAACAGACATGTATGAAGTCACCTTTGCTACGCTTGGTGAAGTCAATTTCATATTGCGTCACTCAGAGATTGGTTAACCTCAAAATTTTTGTTATTTTTTATACTTTGTTCCAGGTTTAGTTCCTTCACCACTATTTTATGAGAATTTCGGCCCCCAATTAATCGACAGAATAATTTATCCGGAAGGTAGGTAGAAGATGTGCGTGTGTACGTAGTATTACATTTAATTCAGAGAGTGAACTCTTAGCATGTGATACTTTCTTTAGTTAGTATGCTTGCTTGATTCATAACCTCCGCATGTATATACAAGAAGATATGCTTATTTATGCATGCATGAATGTATGATGGCGCTTATGCAGACTGTACTATGCTCGCCGTATAAACGAAAACCATGCAATTCGGCAATTGATAACAAAGCCGGAGGAGGTCGGGAGTGACCTTTACAATTTATACTACACATTACTCACAGCATACTTACCTGTATGAGCTCTTGTTGATAATCCTGTGCGAGCTTACGGCTTGAAGAGATATTGTGGACAATCGCTTAGTATATTTGTCTTTTCAGAGAGGCGACAATCGAGTTCTGTGCTCACAGCAACAAATGATTGATGTGATATTAACAGTTGCACTGTTTCAATTCGACTGGAACGAAAAGTGTGCGAATGAGAAGCCCTCGATCAGCAGCGCACTTTTATACAAAACGAACATTCAGTGAAATCGAGTGAGCTCACCGGACAGTTCGTCACGAAGGGATGCTTCTGCCGGCTAAAACTTCAAAATCATCTCCTCTCACTGTGAACATCCATCCTATAGCAGTATGGATAGTATTAGGTGGCATGAATCAAAGCAACTTATTGATATATTCAGTGAGAAACAACTCAGCATGCCACAGGGTCTACTTCACCAAAAAGAGGAAAAAAAAGTGCATGACCACAACAGTGAGGAGATGATGATTTACTGCGAGAACAAGGAAATCTCCAACACTATACTGAGGTGCTGAGCTCTTGGAAGGGTATGATTAAATTAGTTCATGCAATACATATATATATATATATATATATATATATATATATATATACCCAACACACACATGTATATGCACCACACACACACACAACACACGAGCAAGAGGACAAAGGATGAAGAACAACTGGGCGTTCATCATATTCTGATGGATGCGCTATGCATTCGGCCTCGTCATTCATCATTTGAAGTGATTGGATTCACATTTGGCCATTACAATGATCTCGCGGTGGCCCCCAGAGTACTGAGTTAGTGATGCTATCCTATCAGACAAGCCTTATATCAATCCATGGGTTGGAAGGCTTGGTGTACCCAAGGCGTGTGATCCACTCATCGATCACGTCTATGTCTCACAGCACTTCTAGTTACTGACATATATATATATATATATATATATATATATTATATATATATATATACCGAATGGCGGCGTACTGTTGGTTAGCTTGGAATGACGAAACAGTTGTTTGTACCGTATAAAGGCCATTCCAAACCCTATCAAACGTTCAAAACATGTTATCGTATAGTCAGATTATTACTGTTTTGAGCGAGGTCCATACAAACACTCGAAAGTAATGCTCTAGTTGATTCTGCCATGTGTGAGCGCTCGACTGAGGTCACTGCAGCGTGGAGGATTCTGTCACTCGACATATGGTGGTTTATGGAATTTGGAATCGATTCCTTTGTGGCTAGAGATTTGTCTCCCTCCAAGGGATTTGTTGAACCGAAGAGCACCGTACTACTGACGAGCCTGGAAATGTCTATTTCTGTAAAAGTGCCCCATCAGACTCATACATTTTCATGCTATCAGATCAAGGATAAAAGGATAAAGCTCTCGGCGTTAATCAATCCCTGAGGGATGCGCCATGCATTCGACTTCAATTTTTAAATTCGTTTGAGGTGATTGAATGCATATTTGGCCTTTACAATGACTCGCGGTGGCCTCCCGCTGAACCGAGTCAGTGCTGCTTATCCTCCCAGGCAAGTCTGAGAGCTGTCTAGTACCAATTTACCGACCCCGGAGGGATGGATGGCTTGGTGAGCCATGAGCGCGAGATCGGACCATTGACCACGTGTGCGACGCAGAGCATTTCCAACCACTGCGCCACATGCGCCCTATTATACATTATAAATTATGTATATATATATATATATATATAATATGCATGAATTGCTAATATAAACATTGTATTTACATTATACATTTTATTGTTATATCACATTATATTACTAGTCCTTACTTTCTGCACATACATATGGCTTATGTAATATCATTAATACATAAATAAATATATATATCATAATCATTTGTTGCGGAATTGATAGCGGAACAATTGAAAATCATAGAGATCTTGTCAGAAGCTGTAAGTAATGTTATGGAGAAGTATCGCCTTCTTCGCATCATGATTAACATGCCGGCGTAATGTTGATTGAATCACAGTCAGCTAGCAAATCAATCCAAAATTAGTCTCGTGCAAGCATATTGTAAAAATTTCTACTATCTCTGAGCACACTTTTTTGCATTATGTTATGTATGTTAGCAGTCGTACCTCTGCAGAAACCAACGGTTGATCAAGTGCTTTGTAATTCCACAGTGTGTTACCGGCTATATCCTCTTGAAACTGGCTTGGCTAGAAAAGGATATCGTTCAATTCAGTACCATCTAAACTCATTTAAAATTCATAAGATGCTGTTAGCCTTTCTACTCATCGTTTCCTTCCTTTCCACTTGCTTCCTGCACATCTTGATTGACTTGACATCCTTATCTCATTTGATTCCTCGTACTATTCGGTGTACAAATATGACACCGCCGTCTGAATAGTCAGTTAGTAAAGAAGTCAAGGAAAGTTTCTGCATTAAAGTTTATTTATATATAATTTCAATAGTTAACTATAAAATTTTCCCATTTTTGGGTGATTTGTGGGAGCCATCGGAAGAAAATTCTCTGAGTAAATTAGGTAAAATTTGACAGAATTTTTTTCGGATTTTGCTGGTTTTCAGTTCGAATTTCATAGCTTCAAGCGGTAATCTGACGGGTTGACAGAGTAAGGTGCTTAGAATAAGTCGTCTCGAAATTCTTCCACCTCAAGTATTTTATGACGTTTCGATGGGGTTTACAAGATGAGGTCAAGAGTTAATATGCAGCGAAATTACTTTGTCGTGTCTTACGGCCTTACCGCAGCTTTATTGGAAACTCATGGTTGATCTGGTTAATTGTTGCTGATAAAGTGCTGCATCAACCGTTTCACCAGATTTCAAGTGCTCGTAGTAGACGGCGCTTTTCCGATCCCGTCAAATGCACATCTAACCTTCCTTCCATTAGTACGGCATTTTGCATTCAATTTTGCTGATGTCCAGGGTCGGTCTATCGTTGTTTGCATTTTGGCTGGTCAAAATAAATCCAGTTTTCGTGTACTGTCACTACGCGATGCAAAAAAGTCTCCCTTTTCGTCGCGATGTTTTCTTCAAATTTAACATGAAAAGTAAAGCTTCGCGCAAATGGCGTCTTTCATGCACAAAAATCATCTTCGAAGCCCTGTGAAAACCATCGTATGAATTATCTTGTGTATAAAAAGCATGTGAATCAATGGCATTTCCAACAAATTTTCAAACAAAAAAAAAAGAATTTGCATACCTTTACTTTTATGTTATTGCAGCAAAAAATGCTTAAACGAGGGAGTCATATTACTACACCTGATACTTCATTAATCAGTCTAAATTCTTTCTATTTTGATTGTCACTTGTAGTGTTATGATGTTCTAGTATACCCAATACGTGGAGTGCTGACGCAAACGTTTTTGCACAGCACTCCACATATTGTGTATACTTCATTAATCTTTCACAGAGGTGACCCTTCATGCTACAAATATAATTTCTTACCCGTCAATTAGTGATGTGTAGAACTGTGTATCTTTTCATTGATTACATAGACATGCTTTCCGCCGCGAAAGTGGTCAATGCTTCGATCTCGCGCTCTCAATTTTTTCCTCAACTATTACATGAAGAGCAACATGAGATTGACGGGCCAGCAATAACAAGTATATACCGACCTACGTCAACGATCAAAGATCGGAGACGCCGTTCCACACACTAGGATATAGAAAATAAGGTGAGCCGGACACGCAATGCGCTTCAACGACAATCGTTGGAGGAGAGCCGTGACCAATTGGATTCCTCGGGATATCAAGCGCTCTACACGAAGACTACCGACCCGTTGGTACGATTTCTTCACGATAAATTTAAAAGAAAGATATGATGCTCAGCGAAGTCCTAGAGCCAGGAGGACCCACTGGGTTACTTTTGCACGGGATAGGAAAAAATGGAAGCGTTGTTGGTACCCGCTCGAGCCACTCGATGATCAACGGGACGACAGGTGATACAGGTGATACTACGACACTTGATTAGTTGAATTTTTAACTTTTTCTTTGACATCATGTTTTGCGGCTTTTTCTGATGACTGCATTCTCAAATCTCTCATAGCAAATAGGCCTTACAGTTCGATCTCTTTTGTATCACAGTGCTGTATATCGCTGAGGCTAACCCTATTTATCTCAACTAGACGGCGCCGTAACGCAGACCAATATCTACTCATGAATACGCATTTTCGTGCTGAACAAATCAGGTCTTCTACACAAACGCTCCCTATATCCACCGACAAATTTCTGTTTCGTAGCTTGAACGTAATGATTAGTTCCAAACGTTTCATTTCACTGATAGTCCAAGGATTCAAGAACACGCGTGTAACGCAGTGGTTAGAGGTGCTCTGCAGTGCATAAGCATTTAATGGTCCGATCTTGAGCTTTAAGTTCGCTGAACTTCCATCCTTGCGGAATCGCCAAATTGGTACCACACATGTGCAGGGATAGCTTCAATGATTTGATACTTCAATAGACTACCGTAGGCCACTATACAGGTCAGATATGCGTTCAACTATCCCTCACGATGCTTCCTGGGGTTGATGGAATGCACTATCTCTTGAAACTGTTTAATGTCCAAAACCTTATTCTTTCATACCTTATCGAGTTGTTTATTTTGTAACACGATCACTGACCAGTCTCGATAAATTTGAGGCGC
Source organism: Parelaphostrongylus tenuis (assembly GCA_019055375.1). Lineage (NCBI taxonomy): Eukaryota > Metazoa > Nematoda > Chromadorea > Rhabditida > Metastrongylidae > Parelaphostrongylus > Parelaphostrongylus tenuis. Next base: position 7,270 of record JAHQIW010001661.1, read on the forward strand.
AAACAGCTCAAGAGCAAAGCTATGAAAGAAACATCAAGGCAAAAGTGTTTTGCATTGAGTGCAGCCGTAGCCTTGAAACCCACGATGCCTATCATGGTAAAATTAGAAAAGGATGCGCCTTCTCAAAGTTTCGAAGAAGAATTTTCTTCACTCAGTCTTAAAATGGAGGAGATTTGTAACGATTTTAACTAGCAGAATTCAGAAAATTCGCGCTACTTTCCTTCATCATCCCTTATGTGAAATAGATATTTCTCTCCTTTGTCTTGGGGCAATGCACCGTTTGAGTGATTGAATGGATATCTAACCTTTACATGATTCGGTTTATTTACGTATCATGTCATTGCTGCTGCCCCAGATAGGTCTAATGGCAGTTTACTGAACCCGGAGCTACTGATGACTTGGTGAGTCTTGAGCACGGGACCGAACCAGGGACAGCCGATTGATCGGCCATGCATGTCGCAGAGCACCTCTCTAGCCACTGCTCCAAAGCGCTCTTGCACGAGATACTCTAAAATAAAACGATCTACCTGATGTTAATTTATGTCTTTTGTCATTCGAGTTTATGGAAAATAGAATTGGCGAAAATTTTGGAGAATGAGTACTATACCAGTTCTCCAAAAAGAATGTAGTATGAAAAGTAGTTCAAGAAAGTCAACGAATCGCGACTGTAAAATTTTATTTCTACTTACCAGCTGCGTAGATAGCCGTTAATTCTCTTAAACCAAATAGAAGGTCGCAGCAATTTATGGAGCATCTGTTTAGCGATAGAAATAAACTCAACAAGTTAAATAAGTTAAATAAGTTGATAACTTAACTCGCTCCACAAAAACGATAAGTTGGAGGAAAAGATCACTGCTTCATCTTGAAGAAGCATATGCAAAGCTTACTTCACAACATAGATGAGACGAAATTACATATGAGAAAGAGACTGGCATATGACATGAAGCAAAGCATCTTTTTGAAACTGAGTAAATAATAGTCTACTAATAAGCATACAAGACGTTGATTGAAAATTTCGTACATTCATCCTACTAAATGTGTTGTAAGTGGCAATTTCGACTACATTATCGTTAGGTAATTGTCAAAAAAGTGGATCGTCATTCGTCACTTCATATGCACTCGTCTCTAGCAGGATATACCGACGCTGATACTATATTTCTGTGACACTTGATTCAACTTGTTTCAACTAACCGCGTCTTCACACAGCAGGATAAAACCTTCTGTTCTATAAACACTTTTGATTTATCCGTTAAAGTGGAATACACTGGAGAAAACGCATAGCGATAAAATTTAAACTACGAAAAGTCTCGCAATCCTCGTATATGCCTGCAGTAGGCCGAAAGATGTATTTATCATCACCTGTATCACCTGTCGTCCCGTTGATCGTCGAGCGACTCGAGCGTGTACCAGCAACACTTCCATTTTTTTCTATCGCGTGCAAGGGTGGCCCAGTGGGTCCTCCTCCTTCTAGGGAATTGCTGAGCATCATGACTTTCTCCTATAGCTTTCGTGAAGAAATCGGATCAACGGGTCGGTGGTCTTCCTGTAGAGCGCTTGATGCCCCGAAAAATCGAATCGGTGACTGCTCTCGTCTATCGGTTGTCGTTGAACAGTGTCAGGTGTCCGGCTAACCTTATTTTCGATATCCTGGCGTATACAACGGCGTCTCTGATTTTTGATCGTTGACGTAGGTCGGGACTTCGGATCCTTTCTCTCATTTGCAAGATACGGGATACTCCTGGCATCGACCTTTCGTCTGCGCGTTCGATAACGCCAAGTGATCTTTCATCCTGCTTACGTAGCGACCAGGTTTCTGCTGCATACGTTAGGGCAGGGATAATAATCGAGTCGAAAAGGTGGGCACGGAGTCGGATGTTTTTTGTCCTCTTCACTGCATCTTCGACACTCTTAAACGTTTCCCAAGCCGCTCGTTTCCTCCTGCTCAACTCTGGAGCTAGGTCGTTCATCATGTTGATTTCACGACCTAGATAGACGTAACTGGAGCATTCGGAGATTGTCGTTCCGTTGAGCGTGAATGGGGCATTCGAAACCCATCCGTTCCTCATGAACATCGTTTTCGTTAGATTTAGTTGGAGACCTATCCTTCCATAGGCGTTATCGGAATCGGTCAACATTCGTTCCGCTTGACTGATGTGTGGTGTTATGATAACGATATCGTCAGCAAAGCGAAGATGGTTTAATTGTCGACCGTCAATCTTCACTCCCATATCATCCTATTCTAATGTTCGCATGACGTTTTGTAGGGTGACAGAGAATAGTTTTGGCGAAATTGTATCGCCTTAATGAACCACTCTTCTTACTTCAATTATGATATTGTTGTAGAACGAAGATAATGTGGTCGTGAAATCTTTATAGAGCTCGCGAATAATCATTATGTTCCGAGTAGGGACGCGCTGGTTATCCACAGCGTCTATAACCGCTTTTGTTCCCACTGAATCAAAGGCTTTCTTCAGATCGATGAAAGTGAGACAGAGTAGTTGTTTGTACTCTCGTAAAACTTCAATGAGCCTTGTAACTGTGTGGATGTGGTATCATAACGCTTATTATATCAGAAAGCGGAGAAAATCTTTCCCAGCTGTCATTTTCTCTAATCAAAAGCTAAAGTCTTTTCCGTCAGAAGCCGCCGAAATCAAGATACAGCCTGATTTTTATGAAAATTTGCAGGATCATGCTATCGGTAGAACGATGTGCCATGAATCCACCGTCTTCATGTCGTTTAGTTTACATAAGAAAAAAATCCAATTTTTTGAATGACACCAGTTCGAATATCAGGGAACAAATAATTAAAATAAATACGCCATTAATTTTTGGAGAGATAGCAGGCACGAGCTGTGTGGTCATCGAACAAATTTAACAAAATATCAAAAGTGCACCAAGATTAGCACTATTAACGCTGCAAGTCTGGGAATAAACTGATGGGAGCAATGGGATTTTGGAATCATCATTGAGAAACTTTGGTGTCGCTCTTACGGATGCCAATGGACTAGAAGCCGACCACCACTGTAGACTATGTCTGCACGAGAAAGCAAATTAATAGATAGTGTATCGCATACTCATAAAGATAAGATATCAGTGTATCCAAGCACGTGAGTTCTTCCTAGATTGCGAAATCAATAGAAGATTGAGAATCTTGTGAGATCAGACTGGATTAATAATGTTTTAATCACTCGATTGTCAGAATCCATCTTCTGATACAAACGTCATGATGGAAAAAAAAAACGATAAAGCCTGTCTGAGTTGATCAATCTTTGTGATATAATCCATGTATTCTTCTTCAATTTTTGACTTCGCTTAAGGTGTTTGAATGCATATCTGGCCTTTATAATGGATTGTTGTGAGCTACCGCTGTATCGAATCAGTGTTGCTTATCCTTCCAGACAAGCCTGGGCGAGTGTGGTACACCGACTACTTGGGGATGCATAACTCGATGAAGCCATGCGTGCAAGATCAAACCATTGACCTTGTGTGAGACGCAAAGTAGCTCTTGAGACTGTGTTTTTTCCCCTTAGGTTAAGGTGACATGTGATTTCATAGATTCGGCTATTAATGAGGTAAAATTTCTCCATTACTGAGCCATTATAGCAGTCTTTTCGACTGCTGTTACTAAAACATTTTGAGTATTCCGAAGGTAAATCTGATTTTGTTAGGAACCAGTTTTGTGAAACAAAACATGGTAAGACGAGTGCTGAGAAACTCTTGGATAAGTTGAAATCTAAAGTGGCTCTGTATCAGCGATGGTCCTTCCGACGCTTACTATCATTTCCACATTATCGAGACATTCGCTCTTTCGTAAATTTGTCTCGGCTGATAGATGTAGAGAAAAACTTAAGAAACCCTCCGTGCAGGGTAATCGCATTTTCTATGCCGCCTGAGTTTCCAAGTTTCGCTCTGTTTCATCACAGTCGCGCTTATATTTCACATCGTACTCTGATCAAAAATGGTTAGTTCAAATAATTTTCTTTATAAGTACAATTCGTTATCACAATTTTTATGGTGCGGATCTCACGTCCTCTAGCACTCGCTTCGTTTTTAGTCTTTTTCTTGAAAAGCGTGGAATACTGGCCGAGCATGTTTCCTTGCAATCACGAGGATAGCCTTTTTGTGGCGTTCCATAGGACGCTGCTGTTGACTGCCGGAGAGTGCTGGAGGTGGAGTCTGGCTCCACGCTCGCCGCGACGAGCACCACAACCACTCGACATTGTTCTCCCTTTCCTATTTCTTCCCAAATGCATGAATTTATTTCCTATTCATTCCTAAAAACGAACAAAGCAACTAAGACTTAAAAAGTGTAGGTATAGTTTTTGTTCAGAATAAATGCTCTCAGTTTGACTGAATATTAGGTGGTGAGATATCCGCGTATCTAAGGAGCTAAGCTCTTCTGAGCTTACATAATTTAATGGACTATTTGAAATATAATAAGAACAAATTAGCAATAAATCAATACTGTTCTAATCACTCGATTCTTAGAATTGATCTTCTGATACAGTGCTCGTAATGAAAAAAAGGTTAAAGCTTAGACAGTTGATTAATCCCTGCAGGATGCTCCATGCATTCGTCTTAGCTTTTTGAGTTCACTTTCATAACTGAATACATATTGGCCTTTATAAAGACTTGCGGTGGTCTACCGTTGTACGCGGTCAGTGCTGGAATAAAGCAGAAATGAAGGTTCAAAAAGTGTAAGAATAATATTTATTCAAAATGAATCTTCTCAGTTTGATTCAAAATTAGGTGAATGAATTTTTTGACTCACTTTTCATTTGCAGGTGAAACTATCAGATAAATATGAATACGAAGAGCTCCCCTGGCATCAAAATGATTCCTGATGAAATAATTGATCTAAAGACATTTTTGCATTTATTCTATGTTTCCGTGTATTCGTTCAGTTTGCCGCGTATATTTTTGTACTTTACCAGCTTTTTTCAATTTGCTCGCTATTTCCCATTTTTACTAGAAATTTTATCGTTCACACTAAAAGTTTTTTTGCTCTTATTTCTGCATAAATCAGACGAATTGTGTAAAATTTGTTGGCATGTACAGTGAAATTGATACCGGCGTATCAATGTACTCATATGGTCAATGGTTTGATAGAGTCATCTTAGCTAACCGAACCTCTCAACTCTGCTTTGGGGTCGACAAATTGCCACCAGACTTTATTGGATAAATAACAAGCCCTAATTCCGCTTATCGGCATCAAGTCACACGAAACTGATAGGGCAATAACTTATAGAGTCAGCTCTGTGATACAATGAATGGTGTGAATGTATCGGTGCGCTTTGGAAATTGATCAACGCTAAACGTTTCATAAATTTTTCCAATGAATTTTTTCACTTCAAAGTAGCCATAACATACAGCTCGCATGTTCACTGAATTCATGACAACTAGCACACATATGCTTCTATATCATGAGTATCCTTAGCGATTGACACACGTGATATTTCTGATGGTATTCATAATTTGCATATTACGGTGTGAGTGCAAAGCAGTTGTACGACCTGCAAACTTCATTTTCATCAAGATCATCAGAATATCATTGCTGAGGAGTTGATTTTTTCTCCGTCACGCACCACAGACGGTCAATTCTCCCCCTTCGAGCACTCGTAGCTTGTCGTACTTTTCGCATGAAACTATTTTTCATGTTAACGAGAAGCTGTTCATCAACAGCTGGCCAGACTCTGCTGTTTGACCTAGATTTACTCTTTACCTCGCCATAGGAATGGAATCTCCTTTTCAACTGGTGTGATTCTGTCGGAGAAAGATAGGAATGCATTCGACTTATCTAGACTCGTTAGAGGTGATCGAATGCTAAACCTGGCCTTCACATTTACTCGCGGTCTCCTACCAATGTATCAAATCAGTGTTGCAAATTCCCAGACATCTCTGATATTGACTCGCCAACTCCGCCGCATGGATGGTTCCGTAAGTTTTGAGTGCGGGATCAAGCCATCCACATCATATGCGTCGTGGAGCACCGATAAGCATTGCTCTACTTGTGTCCCCATTTGAGACAGAAATGAATTTTCATCTTGTAAATGATTCTCCTTATTTATAATATGTTGTTAAAGGTCACTAGTCATAATTAGAGTTTATATGTAGTGAAAAACGGCGGTTCACTTCTTTTTCGAACAAAGAACTCAGTTTACTAGCTGAAAACCCACGTTCACAGATGGTTGCCAGGTAACGAAATCTCTAACACTCTCTCCACAGTGACTGCTGTCATTTCGAAAGCTTGATCAGATCTTTCGATAATTTCTTTCCAGCAATTCATAATGTTTTATACATACATATAAATAAAAGGATAAAGCTCTCGGCGTTGATCAATCCCCAAGGGATGCGCCATGCATTCGACTTTAATTTCTACTTCGTTTGAGGTGATTGAATGCATATCTGGCCATTACAATGACTCGCGGTGGCCTCCCGCTGAACCGAGTCAGTGCTGTTCATCCTCCCAGACAAGTCTGAGACCTGCCTGGTACCAATTTACCGACCCCGGAGGGATGGATGACTTGATGAGCCATGAGCGCGAGATCGAACCATTGACCTCGTGTGCAACGCAGAGTACCTCTAACCACTGTGCCACATGCGCTCATATATACTATATATATATATATATATATATATATATATATGTACATAGAACGGACCTCCCTCTTTGAGCGATCCCGCCCGGTTAGTCGCGAGGGTACGTGGCCCGTCCCCAGATGGTGGATAGGGGAATAAACGCGAACCAAAAGCGACCATGTGCTTTCTAGAGACGCAGGTGGATTCAGGGAGCGCACTCCTGCTTCTGCAGCGCCGACTTGACAAAAACTCCATTTCTAGGAGTCAAGTCGGCGAAAAGCCTGCAATCAAGCGGCCGGGAAGTACATGGGAGGCAGTTAGGAGTTGCCTCCAACAAATAAGCTCCTCCCGCTCCTCAAAGAGAGACTGGCAAGCTACTCATCAGTACCCAGCCCCCACGTTCAGAGCCTTGCAAGCCATACGTTAAGTATCAAAATGCCAAAAACAGCAAAAAATATGGGAATTATTTCCCTGACCCCGAAAGAGCCCCTGCTACGGCAGCGCCAGGTAGGACGAGTACGGAAAGGCTGCTAAAATCTCAGGGGCGAACTAGGCTGCCAAGATCGAAACGGGCTAAAATGACGATCTGTACCTACAACGGTAAGAACCCTTACTCACGAATCCGCTGTAGAAGATCTATTGATTCAAGCAAGAAAAATAAGGTACGAGATTATTGGCCTAGCTGAGACGAGAAGGCGCCATCCTTTTCACGCTGTTTATGATGGCGGAGAAGAACTGTTCCTTGGAACATGCGATCGCAGAGGTGTCGGCGGCGTTGGCGTCCTCGTCAAATGGAATTTGACCGTGAACATTGATTCGTTTGAACAACTAACAACCCGTATTGGGCGATTACGGTTGAAACGATGTGGTTCTATGTCCGCTCTGAGCATCTTCGCTGCTTACGCACCAACATCAAGCTATGACGAAGACAAAGTCGAAGCGTTTCATATGGACCTCAAAAATTCTCCAGAGAAGATCATACATTCTTCAAGGTCATTGTCGGAGATTTTAACGGAAAAATTGGACCCAGAAGAACGCCTGAAGATCGTTACATAGGGACCCACGGGCTACAATGAAATGAACAGGGTGAGAGGCTATCTGAGTTTATCATGACGACCCAAACCATTCATGGTAACTCGCAATTCCATAATCCTCTTTCTCAGAGATGGACGTGGGATTTTCCCAATGGAGAGTACCATAACGAAATAGATCACATCTTAGTAAATCGAAGGTTTTGCCTGACCGATGTCGTTGTTGTTCCCAAGTTCTACACGGGATCAGACCATCGCTTCCTTCGCGCAACGTTCCGTTTTTCGAGGAGAGAAGAGAAAGCCGCTAAATCTAAACAACGAAATCCCAGAACTACTATGAACTGGGATTTATTCAAATCATTAGCCGGCTCTTGGGAAGACACCGTTGTCGACAACATCGACGAAGAATACGATCGACTCGTTGAATACCTTCACGTCAGCGCTATGAAAGCCGAGAGTCCTAAGGTCACGAATAGACGTTTGTCTCCGCAGACACTCGAGCTGATACGTCAACGTGGAATAGCACGAGCTGCAGGCAACCGAAACCTTACGTCCGAACTTGCGAAACGCTGCAGAGAAGAGTTAAAAGCTGCAGAGAAGCGATCAAAGAAGACCTCAAAGAGAGAAGAGCAGCAGTTATGGCAGAACCTGCAAAAGCTGAAAAGAGCATTTGCAAAGCCCAGCGAGGCTTCGTCAACTATAAGACCAAGATGATTGCACTCCAATACCTTGACGGGACGCCTACAACTTCGAGGAGGGCTATGAAGAAAATCATCCTTCAATACTACTCGGATCTCTTCGCTAGCCCTGTCCATACCGTCATATAAATTGAAAGAGGACGGAATGTGTCGCTCCACCACTCCTACCTTCCGAAATCCGACATGCTATATCGTCGGTGAAGAACAAAACAACACCTGGTCCAGAGAGGATTAGAGCAGAACAACTGAGGAACCTGCCGCCAGTTCTCATCAACACCGTGGCTCGGCTCCTCACTCGCTACCTGTCAGAATGAAAGGTCTCTGTTCAATGGAAAACCAGCAAGACCGCACTATTGTTCAGAAGGGAGACCTTCACGACATAGGCAATTATTGCCCAATCTGCTTACTGTTCCTTGTCTATAAACTCTTTACTCGAGTCATCCTAAACAGGATTGACAGAACACTGGACGAAGGGCTGCCATGCCAACAAGCAGGGTTCCGAAAAGGATTTAGTACCATAGACCACATACACACGATTACAAGACTCTCTGAAGTTTCACGAGAGTACAAGCAACCACTCTGTCTCACTTCCATCGATCTGAAGAAAGCCTTTGATTCAGTGGAAACAGAAGCTGTGATAGAGACTCTGGATAACCAGGCGCCCCTACTCGGTACATGAAGATCCTTCGTGAGCTTTATAAAGATTTCACGACCAAAATATCTCCATTCTACAACAATTTCATCATTGACGTAAGAAGAGAGGTTCTACAGGCGATATAATTTCTCCGAAACTATTCACTGCCACCCTACGAAACGTCATGCGAACATTGGAATGGGACGACGTGGGAGTGAAAATTGACGGCCGACAATTAAACCATCTTCGCTTTGCTGACGATATCGTTATCATAACACTAAACATCAGTCAAGCGGAACGAATGTTGACCGATTTCGATAACGCCTGTGGAAAGATTGGTCTCCAACTAAATCTAACGAAAACAATGTTCATGAAGAACGGATGGGTTTCGAATGCCCCATTCACGCTCAACGGAACGACAATCTTGGAATGCTCCAGTTACGTCTTCTAGGTCATGAAATTAACATGATGAACGACCTAGCTCCAGAGTTGAGCAGGAGGAAGCAAGCGGCTTGGAGAACGTCTAAGACTATCGAAGATGCAGTGAAGAGGACTAAGAACGTCCGACTCCGTGTTCACCTTTTCGACTCGATTATCAACCCTGCCCTAACGTATGCAGCAGAAACCTGGTCGCTACGTAAGCAGGATGAGAGATCACTTGGCGTTATTGAACGCGCAGACGAAAGTTCGATGCCAGGAGTACCCCGTATCTCGCAAATGAGAGAAAGGATCCGAAGTTCCGACCTACGTCAACGATCGAAAATCAGACACGCCGTTGTATACGCCAGGATATCGAAAACAATGTGAGCCGGACACGCGATGCGCTTCAACGACAAGCGATGGAGGAGAACCGTGACCAACTGGATTCCTCGGGACATCAAACGCTCTAAAGGAAGACCACTGACCCGTTGGTCCAATTTCTTCACGAAAGCGATAGAAGAAAGATATGATGCTCGCGAATCCCTTGAGCGAGGAAGACCCCCTGGGCTGTTCTTACACGCAATAGGGAAAAATGGAAGAGTTGCTGGTACCCGCTCCAGTCACTCGACGATCAACGGGAGGACAGGTGACAGGTAATATATATAGCATGAATATGTACTTATTATGTATAATGGTACAGGGAAAGATATCGAAAAAGTTGATTTTCTGAAGGCGAATGTAATTATCCTTATACCATCGCAAAAAAATCTACTTAATTGAAAAATTGTGGTAGAAATGACGTCGTAACACTAGCATTCACTTTAATGCTTCATGCTTTTCAACTCAACAATAAATTATTCTCAGATTTGTTCAGCGTATGTACCCCGGCTTTTTGTTTTTGACAACAGTGGCAATACCTTCTCAGTTTTCTTTATTTATTATATCCACCGTAAAAAGGTAGCGTCTTCCAGAAAAATTCTCAGATGATGAATTGAGAAAGAGAATGAAAATTTTGAAAATTTTAGGAGTAATCAGTTCTGTGTTTATACACGTGGAGCATCCTTTCATGGAAGAAGTGAATACGAATAGACAACAGAAATTTCATTCTCTAAGCTGACCATACACGAAGCTCGTGCTAGTTTATACTGTAAAAAGTAAAAGTTATGCTGTGCATATGTTTCACTGATCAAAATTAGTGATTAATTAGATGTAAGAATTTGTGCGCTGAGTGTTGGTCACGTAAGGAATTCTTTTCGTCTTAATTAATTGAGTATCTTAACGATGTGCATGAATGATTATCAGGCATTAGAGTGTTGAAGTCATCAAGTTAAATGACTCGTTGAGTTACACTTCAACTAAAGCTCTTCAACTAGTGAGGGAGATTTATCCTTCGAATAACAAAAACGACAAGAATCTTTTTCTCCTTGATCAAACTCTATTCCATTTCTGTTGGTTATTTCATAATCGCGAAGCTTCATACCGACTGGATAGCCTCCCAATAGCATGTTTCCCTGACTCTTTAGAAGAATCCTTTCTACGATTTTTCGTGTCAAAATCTAGTCCTACGAAACCGTACGTTTTAAGCCACAATCAAAGCAATAATTTCGAAAGAATTTTGGAAGGATTTTTTGAAATTAATCTTCTCATAAATTCCTCAGGGTAGAACTTTTATCAGATAAATACTAAACATGGTAGCATTTGGATAAATATCAAACATAATAAAACTTCATTGGTTTTTCTCAAATCTATCAGCCCACTAAACGTTTAAGTTAGGATCAGAAGAGCAAAAAAAGCAATTGCGAATTCACAAAAATATTACAGGCATGTTATAACAATGTAATGCTATGTCCATTTGTTACTGCGTCCAATTAATGCCTAGTTGCTCTTAACGCGCTGCGTTCATTAGAAATTTTACTATAAAAAATTTTTTTGTTGGTCATTCAGTGCAGAAATACCCGTTTTATGGACACGTCTGAATTAGTGCGTGCGCTAGAAAGACAGCTGATTTTACCACCTGTAAAAAATAAACTCTTCCAAGCAAATAATCGCGGTCCACTGAATTGAAACAAGTTTATGCGATCGCATAATATGGAAGTGCAAGGTAGCAAGGGCATGTCGTCTTTTATATGTCAAAGGAATTCTATATAATAGCAAATAACATGGAATGCCATCGATAACATTTAGCAACTAGATAATGAATATTAAAAAAGACACTTTTTAGTACGAATCTTTTCAAGGTAATTTATATCTATGTATATATTAAAGTGATCAACAAATGATGCATGAACTGTTTTTTGGGTCGAAAAAACATTAATTGTTTCTTAACATCGCTTCTTCTGCGATGGGGGATCGAATGAAATGAAGCGGACGTCTTTGCTCGTCATGCACCGTCACTTTGAATAGCTATTGTCCGTTAAGAAGTTCTCTTATTCTTCACGAACGAGTCGCTTGAAAGCACGCTTTTCCAACACAGTCGCAAAACACGACCTTCAAATGGAACATTTAGGGGATAATATGGCCACTAGGATTCTCCTGAAGATCAAATTCATTGAACACCTTTGTCTTAGCGCACAAAATTTGCTTCCTACTTTTTGTAGTTATTAATGGACTATCTTTCACAAATGTTCTTCCTTAGGCGAATGTGAAAACGTAAATAGATTGATGGTGGTTGGTTTGTATATTGACCGAATCTTTTCTTTGTGATGAGACTCATCAGACACATCCAAACTTATAGCATCTTTGCAATTCAAATTTCATATTCAAGTGAGTTTCTTTCTTTGAACTTAGGTGAACGTTGTCAACGCTTATAACAAATATAGGGTATTGAAGACAATCTATTTTCCATAAAGTTTTAAATGAGATTCAGAAAGCATTCAGAAAAACGCGGATAGATTCTCTTTCGTGAAGTTGGAGATTTAGAAAGCTTCCAAAAAGGTGCAGAATCGAGGTTTCAATCAACTCAGTTTAGATTTCTTTCAACACTGAGATCATTAATGCACACTTCATCTCAACTAAGCGTCACATTACTGTCTGAGAAACCGACACTCGTTAAACCTCGATGAGAATCATCAATAATTTCACAAATGATTAACTTTGTGCGAGGTCGGTGTCAAAACTTTTACCCGACTAACGTTTCGAAGTCTTCTTTTTCTTAAGAGACGGTTATTCGAGTCGTTTGTTCACAGACACTCATATGGGTATTGGTCTTCCTTGCGTTAGAGTCGGACTTGATCAGTAGAGCGCCGCTCAAATGAAGAACCTCACTCGGCTGTGTCCTATCACACAGTACTTGATTGTTTGGTATTGGCTGAAACTTGGATACCGTTATTAAATATTGCCTACAAATTTGAACAGAAAGTTCATATAATTCTTAATCGTGGAAAAGACTTTGTTATGCGACACACTTCCTATTGTAGCGAGAAAAGCATAAATAATGTCAATATTAATGAAGAATGTTGATATCAGTCGAGCTGAGCCTTAATGTGTAATATATATTCAGTCGCTTTTTTGAGACTTTTTGTGTTTGCCCTTTATTTCAAGGGTCTTCCAGTGTTTCTGCGACTTGGCTGCTTTTTTCATTTCACTTCTTCAATGTCAAATTACGTAAATCTAGAATACATTATTATTTCCACAGTTACAAATTGCATTTTCTTCCTAAGTCAGCGTGAAATCATTCCTTCTAGTACATCATTTCAAAGTTTCAAATCGTTAATCTACGATGTTATTACTGCGTGAGTATCCTGTGTTCGTTCCAGCGTGCCGATACCTAGTGACGATAGTAACTAAAGTAGAGAATCGCTTCTTTTAAACTATTTTCTCCAATTTCAGCACATTTACTCTGCAATGTTTTTATTTGAAGCGTTTCTTCTCGTGTATTGTGCTAATGTGAAGTAACTACAAAAGCCTTCCATAGGCCTCTCTACCGAAATGATGGGACAGTCGCAAACATTATAGCCAATGATTATGAGTTCACAATATCTTTCTAGAAGGCACCTACCAAGACAAGAAGCAGATTGAAGCGTCCGTTTGTAGCGCTGCCTTTATACAGTTTGTGAACAGGATGATCATTTAGAATTAACACAATAGGCGGCTGGTTGGCCAAGACCAACTGTCTATTAACTTCGGCATGCTTCAGTAATTCTTATTTTTTTCTTTCTTCTTATGCGGGGCACGGGGTGTTGAATCCAAACTTAATTCACACAATCAAAGAGCGAACGTTTCGGCAGGTCGTCTTCGTCAGAGCTTGGAAACGCAGTCAAGCACTTCCATCACTTCTCCAGAGAAAACTGTCAAACATAGATTTCGATAGCATCAAGCACAAAGTCACCTTTAACATATTCACGGCTTATTTATTATATGTCTTCCACTGAATGAAAAGGTGAAGAACAGCGGAACGGAAATCACATAGGCCTGTAATGCACTGTGCTCATCAAAACAACAGTTTTATACGCCGACTCATATCACGAGTGATTACGAGATATTTTTCCTGCGGTTCATTGCTGGATTGGTCGTGGTTATTCAGAACGCCTCAAGTATCTTTCGCACTGATATTCTTTGCTCCTGCTCAATGATGGTGACCTCTACATCAAATTGTCCGGCATGCTTTTGGGCTCTATGTATACATCGCGGGTGTTTTGTTTTTTCTAATATGGCGTATGTCAGCTAGGTGTTCTTCTATGCAAGCACAAAGCGGCCTACCCGTTTCGACAATATATTTATCGTCTACTCTTTGCAAGAGATTAGGTACACTGTGTCTACGCTTATGCAATCACCGTCCGCCGTAAGGGCACATTCGGCAGTTTTTTGTTGTGCAGAGGCGGTCATATGAGCGTAGGCACAGTGTACCTAATCTCTTAGAGCGTAGACGATAAATATATTGGCGAAACGGGTATGCCGCACAAGAAGAGCACCTAGCTGACATGCGCCATATTAGAAAGAAGAAAACACTGCGCTAGGTATACATAGAGCCCAAAAGCATGCCGGAGGATTTAATATAGAGGTCACCATCCTTGAGCAGGAGCAAAAAACATCAGCGCGAAAGATACTTGAGGCGTTCTGAATAACCACGACCAATCCAGCAATGAACCGCAGGGAAAATATCTCGTAATCACTCGTGATATGAGTCGGCATATAAAACTGTTGTTTTGATGAGTACAGTGCATTACAGGCCTATGTGATTTCCGTTCCGCTGTTCTTCACCTTTTCATTCAGTGGAAGACATATAAGAAATAAGCCGTGAATATGTTAAAGGTGACTTTGTGCTTGATGCTATCGAAATCTAGGTTTGACAGTTTTCTCTCGAAAAGTGATGGAAGTGCTTGACTGATTGGATTGTAAACAACTTTGACGTTTCCAAGCTCTGACGAAGGCGACCTGCCGAAACGTTAGCTGTTTGATTGTGTGAATTAAGATTTTATTTAACACCTCGTGCCCCGCTTAAGAAGAAAGAAAAAAAATCAATACTCTATTGCAATCAATCAGCGAACGTCTTAGGAAGCGCCTTAGCTCGGTTACATCCAAGAGCGCAAAGATAACTGTCACAACCATGATTACGACATTCATGAAGATGGCGAGGTCCTCCTCAATCACGAGCCGGAAGAACACTTTAGAGTTTTGAAGACTTTTGTGAAGAATGAATGTGAGGAATAAATTAGATGAAGAACTGCTGAGATCCGCACTGTGAAATGTGATGATGGATTGTACAAAACTAATAGAAAAGTAAATAGTGGCATAATCAAACAATATGACTTACTTTTACTGCTCAAACCATCACTGTATTCATAATATTACTGTTTGCTATACCTTCAATGCTTTGCTTCGTAGTTATCTAGGATGTTCTGGGCGTCAATATACAGTGTGCAGTATCAAAATCATTCTTCTTGTCAGGTTGCCAACCACGACAGAACATATTCCAATTCAAAAGCTCCAGTAAAACTGAAATTACATTTACGAGTCGCCGTTTTTCATTTGCTTTACGAACATCGTAACGGTGGGATTTGGCTCTACGCGCGTCGTGACATGCCAGAATAGAAAACAATACGTATCGATTACAATATTCACAGCACTTAGGGAAAGATGTGACCGCTATCAAAAATTTTGAGTTGTCGCTAATGTGTTGAACACATGCGCCTCAATATACGGTAGAATATGATAAACGATTGAAATATGTGATGTTCATCATGATCGATGAAGACAGTTTTGGTCTCGACTTGACTTGTGAAGCACTTTTCAGGCTGTAAGTTATTGAGGTGCTTTAAGTTTTAAGCTATCGAGGATAAGTATGCCAAGTGTGGTGGATGAGAGAGACTTTAACAATGTGCAGCTCGTTCGAAATTTGCCGCGTCGGTTGCGTCTGATGGATTAGTCATATAATAAGGAGAACTTAACGAAAAGAACGGTGGAGAGGGCGTCAAAGCACTTGGCGTGATCATTAACAAATCGACTGAACCCGCTTGTGGCTTGCGTCAGTCATCTCCGTTCTCAGATGGAACGGATTTCTTCTAGATAATGGAATGGACCTCACAAGCATCATCATGTTTTGAGCGGCCCACGCTATGGGTGACGACAGCCTAGAAAAAAGATTTCAAGATGTACTGAGATGAACACACTCGTGAGGACCGACCATATATGTAAGTACCTACGTAAGTAACAATTACATGTCTTTTAACCTTGTTTTCTGCCTAAATGATTGGCTTCAAGAGTTTCGCTCTTATCTCAACACTTTGCTGTTAAATATCAATGTGTTATCGTTACCAGCTCTAACATCTTTCGCTGCTTATACTCCAACATTAAATGAGGACGTAGACGAGACTACGTTTATCACCTTTTCATGGAGATTGTTACATCTTTCAGTGGTAGTAGACGATGACTGTGATATCGCAGTTGTTTTTGAAAGTAATGACTATATATCGTCATGTCACATACTGTGGAGTGAATTCAATCCCAGATGCCTTTACATGACATGGAAGACGTAACTGGAATCTTTTATAGCAAAACTGACTTCATCATCGTTAACGAGGAGTGTAGCCAAGGTAGTATACAGTAGTTTGTTTTCTGAGAGATGTATATGGAGACGAGGCATTGACTTTATGGCACAAAGAACTTTTCGTGAAAATGAAGCATAACTGTGTAGTCTGAGAATAAAGGTATCACAACGATTGCTAATAAAATGTGACATTTATTCTTTGGTCTATATTTGGGTCGATTCTTTTATTTCTAATATCCATAAGGAGTACGGTAAACTCATCTAAGATCTTTGAAGTATTATGATAATGTATAATGATCAAAGTCATCATGAATTAGCAGACTCAGAAAAAATCTTGAGCTTATTTATTCTATATCGTAGACTTAGTGACCAATCAGCACCTTACTCCTCAATTTTTGGAAGTCTCCAGAAAAAAAAGGATAGGAGGAAACTTCAACAAGAAATGAGGAGCAATGCTGATTTTTGGAATGTTTGATTACAGTGAGTTACATCAACACGATAGGAAGAATACCCCAAAAACACGCTGATGATTCACTTTTAATTTCCACGAAATCAATGATTTTCTCTGACATTGTTGAGACAACTTGTATTCTTGATCACCTCAGTTTTTCTGTAGCGATTATAACCTTTATTCATTAGAGCTATAGATTAGCTTAAGGATCGGCAATTGAGCAACTACAAGATGCTCAAAAATTCTGTTAATTTTTCCAGATATTTTAATGATAAAAAATACTGCACAAATAAATTGACTCATTCGACTGAAGGAACAAATACGTTTATCAGGTCTACAATCATAACAAAAAGCAAAAAAAAAATCATGACAAATTCTTAGAGTCTTCTTTGGCCTCTCTGCATTTACGAAGTTGCTTACAAAAATTTCCCACAATGCTTCACATTTTTGCACCGTCATCTCGTCCCAAGCGCTTGTGAGTGTCGTTATAAGCGCGTCTACGCTAGTGTAATGAGTAGCCGAAACTTCATACTTCATTGTAGACCACACGGAGTATTCCACTGGGCTGAGATCCGGCTAGTTTGACAAACAACTATCCTTGCCGCAGAAGCCTGGAAACAGCTCTTGACAAAGTGCAGTCGTTGAGTGGCCCGACTGCATAAGAGCCCAGTCTTGCTGAAGCGCAAATCCGTTGGCGTCAAGTGTTGATTACTCCAAGGCTCCTGCACCCTCCGTAAAACTTACTCTTACTGCTGATAGTTGACAGCGTTAAGTTTGACATTTCCGTATTAATGTTGGCAAATTAGCTCCTCCATACTTTCATGGTCCTCATTGACAAGAGACGAGCATTATAGTATAAAATTACTGAATCGATGTGTCAAGCTGACACGGTATTTTGTCACATGAGCCCAATTTCCATTCGATCCCTTTTACCATTTAACATGTTACGACTAGAATCAGATGCACAGGGCTGGCTGAATTTCAACTACTTACATAACGCAAGCCTTTCATTCATTGCCAAAAGTCTGTTGAAAATCCGTGCACATATCCTAGTCGAGCAAAAAAAAAATGAGCGCCGTGTGTGAAACGTGATCGCGCTACTACGGTGCACTTGAAAGGCGGTCCTAGGAAGCATGCACAATATTGGGAACCCTCACTATTCAAGCCATCTGATTCGCGAGAAACGGTTTAAATGTAAAATACAACTGTATTGCATGATTATTACTTGAGACAACATGTCATGTGGCCTGGTAATGGGCTCTCGTACAGCTCGATACACGTGTTTCTAGCCAAAGAGCAATCGAGTGTACAACTCTGTATGTTCGATGATAATTTTATTTGACTTACAATGTAAATCGTTAGCCGTCGCTAACTCTTTTCAGGAAAAAGTAGAACTCGTGAGAGGATTGGCTAAAATGATCAAAAGACGCCGTGTTCTGCCCGACTGACGAAACTGTAAGGTCAAAATACGTGTATCGTTCTGTACAGGAGCCCATCACCATACTACATGACATGTTGGCTCAAATAATAACGAGATATGTTGAAATTTATGCGTAGTCTTGAAAAAAAAACACTCGAAATAAAGGTGAAATTGCATTTTCACTGCTGCGGACACTAAGAAGCCTTTCAGAAACCAAGCTCGGTGTTCATTCGTCGGGACTCAAGCTATCGAATCGCCACTAGAAGTTTGGAAAAATAAGATTGATTTTTTTTCAAACACCGAAGAATAGCTGAAAATAACGGATATGTACCACATTTTATTTCAGATAAGAGCATTGACATGCAAAGCATTAGATAATAGAAAAAGTTCCTTTCATTATTATTTGAGCCAACTTGTCATGTGATCTGGTAAGGGCTCTTGTACAGCCCGATACACGTATTTCGTCCTTACGGACTCGTCAGCCGGGCAGAACCCGTTGTCTTTCGATCTTTTCATAGTCAGTTCTCTCAAGAGCACTTACCAGACCACATGACAGTTGGCTTAAATGAAATGAAAGGATCTACTGAACTTTGAGCGTGGTCTTAATAAAGCACTCGAACTAAAGGTATAAAAAGTCCTGTTGTAATGCCTAAGGAAGCAATTTACGTACGTGTAATTTGCGCGGATTTGAGCTTATCAGAATGCTCGTTTTCTTGCGCATCGAACTATAGTTATTTCTTTACATGGCGTTCGAAATAAACTGCCAGAAGAATCCGTCTGTTGTTTGTTCCACCACAAATTGTGTTCCAACGTTTCTAAAGCTCATCGACACGTGCAAGGCGCATGGTGACGAAATTTGCAATGCACATATAGTTAGAGCTCTCTGAGTTGTCGACATGGAAGGAGACTATTTTGACTATTGATCTGTCTTCTTTTGGGTTCAGCTGGTCTAAAAGTAAACTCTTTTTTATAAAAAGGGTGAAGGATAAACCTCTCGGCGTTGGTCAATCCCTGAGGTGTGAGCCATGCATTCGTCTTCAATTTTTGACTTCGTTTGAGACGATTCAATGTATATTTAGCCTTTACAACGACTCGCGGTTGCCTTCCGCTGAACCGTATCAGTGCTGTTTATCCTCCCAGACAAGTCTAAGACCAGTCTGGTACCAATTCACCGACCCCGGAGGGATGGATGACTTGGTGAGCCATGAGCGCGAGATCGAACTGTTGACCTCGTGTGCAACGCAGAGCACCTCTAACCACTGCGCCACATGCGCTCCAAATTTTTTATGCTTTCTGAAAATACGACAAGACTTCTTCTATAACCTATTATTATAAACGCATAACAGTGAAATCATGTTAGCGTGTGCGTAAAAATGGTAATATTGGGTATGCTTATGAAATGATCTGAAAAAAATTGTTTATTAGCGAAAAATGTTGTACGCTCTATAAGACGCTATAGTAGAAACACAAAGATCAAGTGTCTAATAAATGGAAGTGGCAAGGCTTGAATGTAGTGCAGCTCAACGAGATCGCCACAACTAGTGCGCGCTTTCTGTGTGTCGCCATCTGGTGCGACTCCATCGCTAATCAAGTCATTCAATTCCACTATGGCATTGCATTACATATTTGATAACAACGCTACGTTGAACCCTATTAGAAAATTTTTTAGTTGCATTGTTTCTCTCTGCCAATTCGTTAGAATATCAAAACAGCTGAATCTCACGATATTTATTGAACAAAATATGCGTGCCAAATTTGATGATATCTATGCTTGTATTAACGCGTACATACATATACACATTTACTGAATTATTCAAAATTTGTGTATTTATTCGCTTACATACTCCATATCCAAATTTACCCACCAATTTATTTACATACCATGAGTTTATGTGTGTTTGTTCCTGCGTACATATACATATATATATATATATATATATATTATTTATTTATTATATTATTATAGCCTTCCATTAGGGGTTACTTACTTATGGGTAGTTTTTCTCAACGCTGATGCTACTTCATTATCGCGAAATTTCTGGGAAAAAATTCATCCAATACATCGGGCCAGAATGTGTTTTAACTAATTGCATTCATCGAGGGTACGCCATTCTCATTGCATGCATTTTATTGCAGTGTCTATATATATATATATATATATATATATATATATTATATTATATTCATTTATTTATTTATTTATTCATTTGTATATATATATATATATGTGCACATGTATGTATGTGTATATGCATGCATGCATATATTGGAGTGTGTATGTGTGTACTTGTGCCGTATGTATGTGTGTGAAAACATAAACAAGCGTTCTTGTCCTGTAGATTAGGTGAACGACCACTAATGATTCGTCTCTCGTTTTTCTTGCCCCACTTTATTTTTCCATCATTGATGAATTTCTTTCATTGTGGTTTTCAGAATGGACCAATATTAGTAAAACATTCATCCTCTATTCAGAAGGGCGAATCATGTAGAGTAATGTCGATCTGTACCAGCCGTAGACTTTCGTCGACAACATTATCAACTACAAACTTCATCAATTCAATTGATTGTCATGAGAAAGTCAGCTGTTAAGAGTATCTTAAACGTCAAATCTTAGCCAGATAATCGATTTTTTTTAAATTTTATTCTTCGGAAATACCTTCTTCTGGCATCATCATCGTTGCATAGCATAGTCATTACTTCAACGCCAGATGGTCGATGATTCTTGCTTTTCTTCTACGATGTCTTAATTTATTTGACATGATCAGTGTCTATAAAAGGAATTTTAGATGCATAGTCGTAGTTGCTCTTGATGAAAATTCAAACGAATTACATTTGCACGCAATCCACAATAATTTCAATACCACAAAATGATTTCGAAGATTGAGAGATTTGTGCATATAATTGCCTTCATTACAGCATGCAGTGATCTCTTACTCATGCTTTTCTAACTGAGAGATAATGATGAGAATATGATCATGGTGGTGATGATGGGGAAGTTAATGATGATGTTGTAGGTGCAAATCATTGTGGCAGCAATATAAATATTAGCAGTCATGAGAGCTGATGTCAAAATTCAAATAGCAGAGCAACTAAGTAGTAATATCAATCCCAGCTTTGAAAATACTAAGAGTATTGGTCGTGTGAATGTTATACTAAATTTAGAATGTCGAATATGTCCTTTGATCAAGATTTTTGCTTGGAAAAAATTCACACAAAAGTATCAGGCGCTATTCTCAAGACCAAAGCAATTCTCATGCGAAAGTCTCATTGTAATGATTCTCACATTTCCATAGTTGCTTTCTAGAAATTTCAATTAGTCGTATGAATGTTTTTCACTCAATGTCTGAAATGAAGAACCACAGTAAATTGAAGGTAGGTTTTCCAGAGCAATACTTATTTATTCTCCTATTTGCTCTTAAATATACATATATTTATATGAATATATATATATATATATTATATGTACAAAAATAGGCAGTAGAGTTTAGTTCACCAAGTGTCATGTGGAGAAGAAATTGAAGAATTGTTGAATTGAATATTACTCAACTTTTGAGCGCTTCACTTTGTTTCGTTATCGTTTCGAACATGATGATGTAACTTAGGTATTCCCTAGTGCCTTGAAAGTCACTCATTCAATCATACAGATAATTTCTCTTTCATATGCCCCCTCTTCTTATTGATTTTTCCCAAAAGTACAAGATATCTTCCAGTATTCGCGAAATGTTCGACAAAATTCAGAATTTCACTCTTACCTCCGTCTAGCCCACGGAGAACGTCTCAGCACCGTTGCCCCATCAATCCAGGAAAAATTGCCAGGGAGCCAAGTCGATGCAAAAGGCTCGAAGATTATAGTGCAAGAAGTGCCTGAAGACGTACATCATGAGATGTTGGATTTTCCAAATTGAAAAGGAAAAGTCAACTCTATCACAAATCGAAATTCAGTTTATATAACGTGCAAGTTTAGCAGTTACCCACTGAATCTAGTCGTAGCTATTGCTGTTCAGATGACTTCGCATCTTCAAATAAGAAAGAAAGCATGACCTTTGTGCCAACTTGTGGTTACTCGTTTCTAACGGTATTGACGCGAAAAGGTAGCCACGGCTGTTTCATTCGGCCCTACCGTACTATGAATTTCTTTTTTGGTCATACAAATCCTGATGATATCTGCTTGAGTGACTCGTAACGGAAGAAACCACTCTAATGCGTGAAGTTTCATATTCGACAGCTCATTCAGGTATGACGAACTAGCCAAAATTACATAATGTTAAGTCTAATTACCGCTAACAAACTTCAAATATCAAGTACATCCTGTTGCTAACCGCGACTGCAGTATCTCCCTCTAGATTATGTCATGATATGGGTCAATTTTTGAGGTAATCTCCGGCCGGAAATATTCTATTTTTTTCCAGTACCACTCGTGACCAGTCACCACTCATGCTAAGAGTGCGGAGCGAAGTAGCAGAGTGGAAATTTTAGTCATGCTTGAGAGATAACCACTCAGTATTATTCACTCAGTCAATCCTACCCTCTATAATTCTTTGTACGACCACCAATTCAATAAGAAACGAATCAATCTAATTATCGTTTTTCATTTGCGCTCCAGGGGCATGCCAGGAGAAAAAAACACTCATTACATAGAATCCGTTAACAAACCGACAGAATTTTTTGAAGCGAATTTTTTGCAACTTTTGCGTTGAAATTGTTCCCTTTTTTGGAATTTTCCCAATGAGCACAATTATTTTTTTTATTTTTATTATCTATCATTACATCTTCTGTGCAAATTCCTGCACTTGCAATCATTTCGCATGCTTGCATTCATCGTCCAAAATGGTCTTCGAACATTACATGTTGTTTCGGCTGCTGCTTAAGGATGTCATCTCCTTTATGAATGTCGTAGAATGCTGGTCGAGTCGATCATCTTTGCATTAATAAAGACAGCCTAGTTAGGAGTTCCCACATGCGTTTCAAGACAGCGATTGGGGTTTGGATCAAATTAGTACGCAATATTATTGTTTCTTTCTAATCTCTCTAATCTTTTTGGTTTCTCACAGATGAACTTTATGCTCTCTGACCGACTGTTCAGCAACTCAAAGCATTTGTCCATCTCCTCTTGGGTTGAGCAGACGACAAAGCAGTCATCTATGTACCTAAAGTAGAGATACGACCGGAGATCGATTATTGGGCTCTCCACTTTAGACATATAGGTGAGTGCTCCCAAACAACAAGTCTGTCGAAAATAAGGTTCCTTTCCTCCTGTATTTTATCTTTAGGGACAGCTATCAAACGCTGCCTACAAAGAGCAGGTTTGGATGATTTGGTAGCAATATTTGATATACACCCAAAAACACTAAAGCGTTAATTAGTCCGCAACCGACTGTATGACCGCCTTTGCGAAACCAATGACTGCAAGGTTTGTCCGAAAGGCAGAGACGGCGACTTTATGAGATCGGGTTTCATTTACCTAATCTCTTGCGAGGCATGCGTGGATGAGTACATTGACGAAACGGGTAGGCCATTATTCCTCAGTGTAAAAGTGCACCTAGTTGGGTTACGTAATGTGATCCAAAAACTCCAATAGGCACGCATCACTCGTATCACCAGTCGTCCCGTTGATCGTCGAATGACTCGAGCGGGTACCAGCGACTCTTCCATTTTTCCCTATCGCGTGCGAGAGTAGCCCAGTGGGTCCTCCTCGCTCTAGGGATTCGCTGAGCATCATATCTTTTTTCTATGGCTCGTCCATCGATTGTCCTTGAAGCGCATCACGTGTCCGGCCCATCTTATTTTCGATATCCTGGCGTGTAGAACGGCGTCTCTGATTTTCGATCGTTGACGTAGGTCGGAACTTCGGATCCTTTGTCTCATTTGCGAAATACGGGATACTCCTAGCATCGACCTTTCGACTGCGCGTTCGATAACGGCAAGTGATCTTTCATCCTCCTTACGTAGCGACCAGGTTTCTGCTGCATACGTTAGGGCAGGGATAATTGTCGAGTCGAAAAGGTGGGCACGGAGTCGGATGTTCTTTGTCCTCTTCACTACATCTTCGATGCTCTTAAACGTTCCCCAAGCCGCTCGTTTCCTCCTGCTCAACTCTGGGGCTAGGTCGTTCATCATGTTGATTTCACGACCTAGATAGATGTAACTGGAGCATTCGGAAATTGTCGTTCCGTTGAGCGTGAATGGGGCATTAGAAACCCATCCGTTCCTCATGAACATTGTTTTCGTTAGATTCAGTTGAAGACCGATCTTTCCACAGGCGTTATCGAAATCAGTCAACATTCGTTCCGCTTGGCTGATGTTTGGTGTTATGAGAACGATATCGTCAGCAAAGCGAAGATGGTTTAACTGTCGACCGTCAATTTTCACTCCCATTTCGTCCCATTCTAATGTTCGCATGACGTTTTGTAGGGTGGCAGTGAATAGTTTTGGCGATATTGTATCGCCTTGTCGAACCCCTCTTCTTACGTCAATGGTGATATTGTTGTAGAATGGAGATATTCTGGTCGTGAAATCTTTATAAAGCTCACGAAGGATCATTATGTACCGAGTAGTGACGCCCTGGTTATCCAGAGCTTCTATAACCGCTTCTGTTTCCACTGAATCAAAGGCTTTCTTCAGATCGATAAAAGTGAGACAGAGTGGTTGTTTGTACTCTCGCGAAACTTCAATGAGTCTTGTGATCGTGTGGATGTGGTCTATGGTACTAAATCCTTTCCGGAACCCTGCTTGTTCGCATGGCTGTCCTTCGTCCAGTGTTCTGTCAATCCTGTTCAGGATGACTCGAGTAAAGAGTTTATAGGCAACGGACAGCAAGCAGATTGGGCGATAATTGCCTATGTCGTGAAGGTCTCTCTTTTTGAACAACAATACGGTCTTGCTGGTTTTCCATTGAATAGGGACCTTGCATTCTGACAGGTAGCGAGTGAAGAGCCGAGCCAGGGTGTTGATGAGAACTGGCGGCAGGTTCTTCAGGTGTTCTGGTCTAATCCTGTCTGGACCGGGTGTTGTTCTGTTTTTCACCGACGATATAGCATGTCGGATTTCGGAAAGAAGGGTTGGTGGAACGACATATTCGTCCTCTTTCAAGTTATATGACGGTAAGACAACATGGCTAGCGAAGAGATCCGAGTAGTATTGGTGGATGATTTTCTCCATAGCCCTTCTGGAAGCTGTAAGTGTCCCGTCAGGGTATCGGAGTGCAATCATCTTGGTCTTATAGTTGGCGAAGCCTCGCTGAGCTTTGCGAATGCTCTTCCCAGCTTCTGCAGCTTCTGCCATAACTGCTGCTCTTCTCTCTTTAAGGTCTTCTTTTATCGCTTCTCTGCATCGTTTCGCAAGTTCGGACGTAAGGTTTCGGTTGCCTGCAGCTCGTGCGATTCCACGTTGACGTATCAGCGCGAGTGTCTGTGGAGACAAGCGTCTCTTCGTGACCTTAGGACTCTCGGCTTTTTTAGCGCTAACGTGAAGATATTCAACGAGTCGATCGTATTCTTCGTCGATGTTGTCGACAACGGTATCTTCCCAAGAGCCGACTAATGATTTGAATACGTCCCAGTTTATGGTAGTTCTGGGACTTTGTTGTTTGAATTTAGCTGCTTTCTCTCCTCTCCTCGAAAATCGCAACGTTGCGCGAAGGAGGCGATGGTCCGATCCCGTGTAGAACTTATGAACAACAGCGACGTCGGTCAGGCAAAACCTTCGATTTACTATGATGTGATCTATTTCGTTATGGTACTCTCCATTCAATTATCCCTGCCCTAACGTATGCAGCAGAAACCTGGTCGCTACGTAAGCAGGATGAAAGATCACTTGCCGTTATCGAACGCGCAGTCGAAAGGTCGATGCTAGGAGGATCTCGTATCTCGCAAATGAGACAAAGGATCCGAACTTCCGACCTAC
The DNA here is from genome assembly GCA_019055375.1 of Parelaphostrongylus tenuis. Classification (NCBI taxonomy): domain Eukaryota; kingdom Metazoa; phylum Nematoda; class Chromadorea; order Rhabditida; family Metastrongylidae; genus Parelaphostrongylus; species Parelaphostrongylus tenuis. The sequence goes on from JAHQIW010001661.1 coordinate 33,390, forward strand.
GTCAGCGATCGAAAATCAGAGACGCCGTTCTACACGCCAGGATATCGAAAATAAGGTGGGCCGGACACGTGATGCGCTTCAACGACAACCGATGGACGAGAGCCGTTACCGACTGGATTCCTCGGGACATCAAGCGCTCTAAAGGAAGACCACTGACCCGTTGGTCCGATTTCTTCACGAAAGCGATGGAAGAAAGATATGATTCTCAGCGAATTCCTAGAGCAAGGAGGACCCACTGGGCTACTCTTGCACGCGATACGGAAAAATGGAAGAGTTGCTGGTACCCGCTCGAGTCACTCGACGATCAACGGGACGACAGGTGATACAGGTGATACTCTCCATTGGGAGACTCCCACGTCCATCGCTGAGAAAGAGGCTTTGAATTGCGAGTTACCATGGATGGTTTGGGTCGTCATGATAAACTCGGATAGCCTCTCACCCTGTTCATTTCATTCTAGTCCGTGGGTCCCTATGTGACGTTCTTCAGACGTTCTTCTTGGTCCAATTTTTGCGTTAAAATCTCCGACAATGACCTTGATGAATGTATGATCTTTTCTGAAGAATTTTTTGAGGTCCATATAGAACGCCTCGACTTCGTCTTCATCATAGCTTGATGTTGGTGCCTAAGCAACGAAGATGGTCAAAGCCGGCATAGAACCACATCGTTTCAACCGTAATCGTCCGACACGGGTTGTTAGTTGTTCGAACGAATCAATGCTCACGGTCAAATTCGATTTGACGAGGACGCCAACGCCACCGACACCTCTGCGATCGCATGTTCCAAGGAACAGTTCTTTCCCGGTGTCATAGACAGCGTGAAAAGGATGGCGCCTTCTCGTCTCAACCAGGCCAATGACGTCGTACCTTATTCTTCTTGCTTGAATCAATAGATCTTCTACAGCGGATTGTTGAGCAAGGGTTCTTGCGTTGTAGGTACAGATCGTCATTTTAGTCCGTTTCGATCTTGGCAGCCTAGTTCGGCCCTGAGATTTTAGCAGCCTCTCCGTACTCGTCCTACCTGGCGCTGCCGTACCAGGGGCTCTTTCGGGGTCAGGGGAATGAGGCCCATATTTGTTACTGTTTTTTGCGTTTTGATACCAAACGTGTAGCTTGCCAGGCTCTAAACGTGGGGCAGGGTACTCACGAGTAGCTTGTCAGTCTCTCTCGGAGGAGCAGGAGGAGCTTATTTGTTGGAGGCGACTCCTAACCGCCTCCCATGTACTTCCCAGCCGCTTGATTGCAGGCTTTTGGCCGACTTGGCTCGTAGAAATGGAGTTTTTGTCAAGTCGGCGCTGCAGAAGCAGGGAGCTCGTCCCCTGAATCCACCTGCGTCTCTGGGACGCACACGGTCGCTTTTGGTTCGCGTTTTATTTCCCTATCCACCACCTGGGGACGCGCCACGTACCCTCGCGACTAACCGGGCGGGATACCTCAAAGAGGGAGGTCCGTGGACGGTATATATTCGCTGTTTATTATTTGCAACACTGGCGCTTGTGCTTGGCTTTTTATAGATATTTTATGGTAATTACACTACTTGTGGTAGAGAAAATCTGTTATCGCGGATCTTAGTTCGAATTCGTAAAGACTGCAGCACAAACGAAAAAAGGTTTCGTTTTGCACTTAAAGTTACTCATTGACTTGAAATTAAAAGCGTGTCTATCGGCTATGTATAGTCAAAATAAAAGCCAATATCTACAGAACGATTAAGTGAAGTCTTTTTTACAATAACGTCAAGCTTAAGGTTTTATTGCGATGCGGAGGAAAATTCTCTGGATAAATATCAATTTCACGCTCCTTTGGTGCGATAATTTTAGCTGCGCGCAGCGTCATCAGAGGGAGCGCCATTTTCATTATATGGTCGGAAATTTTTTTGCACCTGAGGAATGTTCATATATCTTTTTTATTCTGATACAACACGAGTGCCTCTAAACGCCAGTGCGCTTTTCATGCATATATATCTCTTATGCGCTAAGAAACTTAGAGGGTGAAATGTGTCATTCTGTTTCTGCTCTGACAGCGGGCTACACGAAACTTTTTGCAAAATGAATTTAACTTGAGATTTACCATAATTCATGCTATCAAACGGTTATTGAATCTTGAACGGAAAGCTGCCCACAGACTTCAACTGCTCGAGCAGAGAATATCGAGTTTAAAATATAATCATCTTTCCGCTGTTCAGTGGACTAAGAATTTTCTTTAAGCCATCCAAAATATCGTTGTTACCAAAAGTTAAGCTTAATGATTACGAAATGCTCAGGAAAAAAGCTTTTTCTACGGTAAAAAGCTTGGTCACCAGAAAATTTCCTAGCTCCCGTTATCGATGACCTGGTATCGCATCCACTGTGTAATTGACATAATCGTAGACTGATCGCAACAATTCAAAAGTTCGACTTTCTATAAACCTCGGCATAATCAATTGATATATGAAAATGGAGAAAACTTATCTTGATTAGCTGACGCGAGGTTGGTAAAACAGTTGTAGAAATTCGGCTGACGTTTCGGCGACCCGCCTTCTTCAGAGCCTGGACGTATGTAGTATTAGTCTATTTGAATGATCGGATGGTCTTATTTATATGCTGCCTAGGTCACGTTAGAAGATCAAACGAAGAAAGGGCGCGAGATCTCGCGTGATGGTGACGCACTCGTCCTTCCGATTCATTTCGGGGTTCGTAGACTGATCGTAAGGCTGACGAAATCGTAAAATCGAAACGCATGTATGGAGCCCCACCAGTCAGCCCATCTTCAACAGACCACATGACATGCGAGCTTGAAAATGGTTCTTTGGCATATTGAAATGTGGGCTGTGGTGTTAAGAAAACACTCGAAACAAATTACATGATATTCAAGTATATTAGCCAAGAGAAATCGAGTGAACAGCACTCTTTGTTTGGAAATAATTTCGCTGACACAGAGTGTAAAGCGTTCGTTGTCGCTAACTCTTAGTGTGGGAAAGCGGCACCTACAGTGATTAGCAAAAGTCGAGAGTGGGCAACTGCCCGACTGACGCGATCGTAAGGTCGAAATATTGTATCGGGCTCTATAAGTCAGCCCTTTTTTAACAGACCACATGACATGCGTGGCTCAATAATGATTCTTTGGCATATTGAAATTTGTGCTGAGGTCTTGAGAAAACACTCGAATCTGATGATACCTATGTTTAACATCATTTTCGAAAAACCATTGTTTTCCAATTTTCAGTCATTATAATATCCTTTTGAGTATGTATATAATGAAAAAGCATTTTATTGATCCGTCTTCACGGTGTTTTTTCACTGCACCAATCCCAGTGCATCTGGCATTCAGTTCGTTATTTCGTTAACTTGAATATCGCAGAATACTGATTGGATGAGTCTACTTGCAATCTCAAAGACAGCCTGGCTGTGACGTTCCATAAGACGATGTTTATGTCTACCCGAGAGAGTTGAGGGGTGGAGCTCGGCTCTACGCGCACCGCAAAGAACATCACGACCAATCGGCCACGGGACCCTCTATAATAACATTTAACAAAACTGAGGATGTGTAGGAAAAATGGTTAACTATTAAAAAGTCACAAGAAACCTAAAATTATTTCTAAAATAGAGAGAAAAGCCTTAATCAAGTAACAAAATCACGTGTCGACAGCGAATGGCACTACTGACGGCGATTTTTACTGTGGTTTCCGAAAGGGTCAAGATTTATATACGTGGATAGTTAAACGGTCCGTCTTGACGTATTGTGCGGACTCCAGCACATCTTCCATTCATCTCTTCTTCTCGCGATGGTCGTCAGTGGAGGTGGTATCATGCGAGCATGGCCGCTAGAGCGAGTTCCAAACCGTGATCCGAAGAATATTTTCAGGTACGAATACAGCTGCTACGAATACAGATGTGAATGCAGCTGATTGATTCTTTTAACGAACAGGTTTGCCCTATTTGTAGGTGGTCGTCATCGAGGACGGGTGTATTCTCGTGGAATCCACTCTGCAGTTCGTTTCGTTCACCTGTCGTCTGATATTCTTACTATACAATCGCCCCATCTGTGCTTCACTATCGATTCTTCTGGATTGCGATGATAAGATGAATTTTTAAGATCTGAGCTGAACAAGACAACTAGGTGTTGTGAGTGCCAACTGATTTCGAGAAGAGAACGTTCAAGCGTTCTGTGAGTCGTTCGCAATAGTCTTGAAGGTCGATGTATCATCCCCCGGCCCCGCTGCATAGCAAAGCTCTGGGATGACTATTATATCGAAAATGTTAGCGCGTAATTTGGGGTCCGCCATCTGATCGGGTGCTTCCTTGAGAGGCCCGAATGCGGCTCACTCTGTTTTCCATCTTTTGTCAAGTTCTTCCTTTATATTGTTCTCCATCTTTAGTGAACGACCTAGATACAGGTACGAGGAGGTCTGCGTAATCAGAAAACCATCCAGCCTGATATGTTCATCATTACACTATTGGTTTTTATGAACTGGGTCTTCATGCAATTTATCCGCAGTCCAATCTTCTTTGTCGCTTCGCTGAGTTCTTTTCGCATCGTCTGTGCTTCGGTAGTGCTTTTCGAGAATAAGACAATGTAATCCGCAAAATGAAGGCCAGACAGAAATTCTTCATCGATGCGTAAGCCCTTCACGTTCTAATCAGGCGACTTCTTTATACACTGCAGTGCAGCGGTGGACAGCTTTGGCGATATTGTATCGATTTGCCAGACCCCTTTTCCATGGGGTATGCTAAGAGGTCGATGAAAGAGCTGTATTTTCGTGGTACACTTCCGATAGCAGTTTGATAAAGTTCTTATGTAGGCCGAATCCACCCTTTGATTGACAGGTGCTGATAGGACTGCGTTCTCTGTGACGCTATAAAATGCTTTTCATATTCGATCAGAGCTAGGATTATGGGCAGGTGGTACTCCTGACAAGCTTCCATGACCCTCAACATGGTTTTGATGTGGTCCACGCAGCAGAATCCCTGTCAAAATCCTGCATGTTCAGCTAGTTATGCCTCATCCAATGCTCTTGATATGAGCAGAAGGATGATGTGCGCAAAAATCTTGTAAAGTATGCTTAACAAGCACACTGGACGATAGTTGCAAAGATTCCTTCGGCCACTCTTTTTATGGATAATGACTGTGCGCGACATCCTCCACTGGTCTGGGATTTTTTCCTCTTGAAGGTAAGATGCCATTTGTACTGCGAGAAGTACTTGTAAATCATAGCCTACGGCTTGCAGCAAATTGGAAGATATGTCAATAGGTTCTGAAGCTGCGCCTTTTTTATGCTTTTAAGTGCGACTCGAACTTCAGAGGGCAGAATCCCAGGCGGTTCTTCTCCAGTGTGAATTACAGGTCCTGACGTAGGGATGGTAGATCGGAAACATTGATGTGGAATTTCTCAGTTAACAATCCATATTATAACGGGAAGTTTTCGTGATCCCACCTTCGTTCATCAACGCTGACAGCTGATCGTTATTGTCAGACAGATTCTGACCGCACTTCTTCGGACTAGATCTTTCTTGTGCTGCTTCTAACAGTCTCTTCTGCCGGTATTGATGTAGATCCTCCTGTAAAGCTCTTCTGCAGCTGGCATTTGACATCAATCGAGCTAGGTGCGTTGCATTAGGATCAGACTTCAGCTTCTTTAGCTTTTCGAGCAACTCCTTCGTGGTGAAGAGATGCGATCGGCTCTTCTCGACTAAGCAACTGAAGCTAAGTCGGCGCATCTTCTTTGTCCTTCGACAAGAAGCTCGAATTCTTCGGACGGATTATCCATAGTATGCCAGTCATGGTTGGATAGGATTTCGTCTAGAATGTTCTCGTCGTAGACGGTTTGACGACTTCTTCTTGATCGATTACATAAATTCTTTTCCAGCTTACGGCTGAGTCGTATCTTAGCTCGAAGAGGGCGGAATCGGACCCAGTACGGAATGATGGCACTACGTTTGTGTCGAGCAGGCACCATCTTCTGTTGGTAAGTACATTACCAATTTCCGCATGCGTCGTGCCGTTAGGTGACTCCCATGTCCTGCGGCAATGTTATTTCCTCTGGAAAGTGGATTCCCGTTCAATAGACGTGCACCAGACGGAAATCCAGCTGGACGGTTTCCATTTCCATTTATTTCTCCTAATCCACATTTGCCAATCCTATTCGCTTTCGTTAACCATTCCTGATCTAGCACTGAAATTTTTGACAGCGCATTCGTAATACTTCTTACCATTACGGGTAACTTTCTCCGACTGTCAGTATAACGCGTTTAGATCGGATTCATTAGCTGCGTTGGTCGGTGAAGAACAGTTAATGAGAGCAATTTTTTTTATTACGCTTCAGTTGGAGTCAAATAATAGCTATTCTAGGGAAAAGGGCTCCGTACCAGTCGAAGAGATGGGTGATGGACGAGTGAACGGCAAACCCTACACCTCCGACATTTCGTTATGGTACCTTTTCTCCGTGAATTGCGAGTGTGCCACTTTTCAGTTGACGTATGTCGGTTTTCCTCGTTTTTGTTTCTTGTACGGCAATTACGTAAAATTTTATGCGGCTTGCTGTTCCAAGAAATGCCTGAAGATCGGCGGCACTGATGGGTGTTCGTGCATTAAACGTACAGAATTGAGAACAAGCTCCGTGAAGCGTCGACTGCGTGTTAAGATCTATACAATGATTATTTGCGTCGAGATTTATTGAAGTCGGTCTTCTAAGCCTTGTTTACCTCTTATTAGCGTTCCGGTGAGCTTCTCAACCTGTATAACAGATAGCAATGGACCTTTACAAATCCTCGCTTCTTTCATGAAGCTGATGTCAGCCCTCTTGACAACGATTGTGTAGACTGACAGCTCATAAAACTACTAGCTGCAAGCAGCTTGAGCAGCAGTTGCCAATATCGCGTTAGTGTCCCTATTTTCAATACAGCATTCCTGGTTCTATTGACTTACCAGTCTTTACGGACTGGAACTTCCACTTGATTTGCGTTTTACTTCGGAAAGTGACATTTTTTGGTATCGAGTTGTACAGCGTTCTAGATCCATGTTAACAGCTAGCATGACGACAATTTGAACAGGAATCTCTCTGTTCTATTTTAAAACCCAGTTATTATGCAAAGAATTGACGAATTCTTGGACGCAACCCAGCCGCAAGAAGATAAACTAGAATATAAAGTTGACGTACTGTGTAGGTAAGGGCCAATGCCTCCAGTTTTAACATAATACTAAAAAATTTCATAATTTTTTGCTTCACACCATCTTAATTTTTCAACCACTTTTCAGTTCGATCGTTAAGAAAGCGTGAGACAAGTGGAGAAGAAAGAGTAAACGGTTTCACGAAACTCTTCGTCTATACGCTTTCACACTTATGGTAGCAAAAGGTGCTGCATTGGAGGTTGTCACGTTATCACAGCACGCTTTCATTCCGGAAATCCTTAGACCGCAGGCACTTGCTGTAAGTGTATTCTACGTTTTCGCCAAAAATCATGAATTTTGTCGGAATGTGGGCTTCAAAATCAACAAAAGCTCAGGTGAACGCATTGGAATGATAAAAGGAATGTGGTTTAAGTTGGAAACTCTTTTACCTCGCGCATCTATTGCGTTCTATCGCCATCGGCTCTTGTCGCTCGCATTATTTCTCCGACTGCCCTACGAGCTGAAATTCTTTCGCCCAGCACTTCATACAGGGATTCTTAGCCTGCAAGCTCTCGTAAACGATTTCTACTTTACAACTAAGTCTTAATTAATGTAGTCAAACTTAAAATAGATTCTGGTGCAGTTTTAAATCATTTGCTTTGGGTAAATTAATGTGAACTAGAAATAATTCAGAATGCGGATGTGTTGACTCCTCAGTTTAACGATCCACGAGTGAAAATGGTTCACTTCTTCTGCTTGCTGAGAACTTTGACTGTAATACAACATCGTTTCAGGATCCTCACTACTCGATCGCCCATAATTTATTTCACACTGTTATTTATATAGTTTTTTCTCTATCTCAAATCGGGTTAAAGCCAAAATGACGTGGTATGATGAAGAATGTTCTAGCAGCTTAAACTAGGTGCTTGAATGCGACCACAGCACTATCGCTCGCAATATAAAATGGAATGCGCTAGCGCAAAGTGATGCCCCGATAAACAACGCATGCGTTGACCGTGCTGCATGCGTTACTTTCTGCGGAACTTCCTGCTGCGACTGCACAGGCAGGACTTTCTCAAGTCGATTTACACTAGAGATGAGTCTTGGGTTTACTATGAGAACAACACGCGCCACTCCTGATGGCTACCTTGCGGCAGAGATCCGTCAGCTCAACCAAAACGCAATTTTCATGCTTCGAAGATTATGCTCTTGGTTTTGAGAAGAGCATATTGCTAGAAGCAGCTCGACAACAAGCAGGTGATTGATACCGACTTCTAAGAGGAGCAATCCCAAAGTTAACCGCAGCATGGGCGAGGAGCGTCCAAAATAAATTAGTGTCGCCCTTCTCCAGGACAACGCTCGACCCTCACATTATAAAGTTGATTCCCACATTTTTGAGAAAATGGGCTGAATCAAGACACCATTTCCACCATATAGTTGTGATATTGTTCCATCGTGTTCTCATTCCATGCGCTCATTGCAGTAACATTTGCGGGAGAAAGAATTTGGAAACACAATCAGCGCAGAAGTGACATCTCCGACTTCTTTGATGGCTGAGCTCATTCTTTTTCTCAGGAAGACATTCCATCTATGCCCAGCAAATGTTTATATATCATTGATCATGATGGTGATTACATTGTTGATCAATTGATCTCACAAATATATGTCATTTGAATTAACAAAAGTGTTGAGATGCACAAAAATTCTGTAACATCTCAATGATATTGTTTCATAACTGCTTCACCTTGCTTCCATCATTTTTTGTTATTACTTATAATTACATTAATTTCGTTATTGTCTTGTTAATACGCTATAAGACGGTTCTTGTATATATTATCACCAATTTATTTTTGAATGATGCGGGAATATTGCAATCGGAGAGAAGGTGATCAAATTTGTTGAGCAAAAAATCTAATTTAGAACAAAAAGAGCATAAAGTATGAAATTCATAAGATTAACAATGAAAGTAGTGAACCCACTGACTGTCAAAAATTAGGTTGAAGGATAGAATTGTTTTTACGAATTTGAATAAACCGTTGCACGTGGTTCCATGTGTTTAGCGAAACTGTTGACAAAAATTCATATATGATTGAGAAAGAGACCAAGCGATAAAATCTATTCTAATGACACAAATCCTTCAACATAAACATATGTCATCGTAATAAAAACAACTGTTGTAACGAATGCGACGAAAAGAAAAATGAAACCGATTAGCTCCATTTCATTAGATTCCAACGAATGAATACCGTAAAATTTTACGGTCATCCGCGGCGGAATATTTGGAAAAAATTCGCAGCTTGTCTACACTTTTATAATACTTGTTAACTTAATTTTTCACCGTAAGGTACAGTTATTCATTTCAGTTGTTGCTTTATTATGACTAGCAATACCGTTATTTTAATGGCATACTGAAAACAGTTTTGCAACATGTCTTCTCACAAGTACCTCGTCTAAACACCATTCATTCAAAATATCGAAATAGTATAGGTTTTCAAAAAAGATCGAAGGTGTATTATCGACTTTTAAATGGTATGAGCAAATCACACCTTCTTACTACTTGCGATAAGCAGCGATTACTTAGTAAATAAGCTCAATCTATCTTGTTCTCATGTCATTTTCGAAACGACATGAGAATTCTGTTGTTCCACTGCGGACAGAAACATTTTGAAGAAAAAAAAGTATCATTTTCATGGCTATACAAACAAAAATTAAGCTTCTCATCCTTTTGTTCGGACTTGTTTTTTGATTTCAAACATAAACAATCTTCAAGAGGATGCAAAATTAATAGTATATACAAATACGGTATAATGAGGGCATTGCAGCACAAGAAAAGATTTAATGAAATGACCTGACCTATACTAAATGAAATAACTTTTCCATTAGTACTCTCCTGTAACGAGTTCCTCCAAAAATAAGAGAATAGTCCACTGAGCCTCCGAAATATAAAAGATAATTTGAGAATGTGAAAGAAAACTACAGCTAAACATTCGAAAAATATTCCACATAAAGCTTATTCAGCTCTATTCAAAATTTTGGTCATATTCTAAGAGTACCTGGAACTCTATCAGTTAAGTATAACATATTTTGCAACCTAGTACATCTGTCTATCTATCGAAGACTATATGCAGCGCAGTGATTACAACTGTCTTCTGTCATACATCTAGACAGCGGTTATGTTCCTCAAAAACAGCAAACACTCATCCAATCATGGTCGGAAAGTTAGCGTAAACGGATCATTTTTGCTACCAGGAATAATTTTTGGAAGGCCAATTTTTTTTTGCTGGTCAGAGTCTCTTCACTAGAGTACCAATGACCATTCAGAAGGCTATATCTCAAGAAACTCCGAAATATAATTTTTTCAAAAAGGCCTTTACAGCGCAGGTGCATTCAAAAAAAAATTATATTTCACACTCGTCGCGTATTACATATTGCACTATCATCTCACCCGACGAAACTCTTCCCTTAGTATACTAGTAACCATTGCATATAGCATAAGTTTAGATGATTTCAGCGCTGTACTTGTCTACTTTTACTCTTACTCTTACGAAACTTCATCAGAGAAATGATTTTACCAGAGTGTGTGGCGGCTGTGGATCGACAGCGCAATCGATAGACAGCTCAGGCTTGATTCAAATGTGAAAAGTGAATTTTGCTATTGAATTTAGAGTTTTTCTCCGCCTTGACAAAAATCCAGATGAAAAATTAAATCTGATTCTTGAAGATTCCCTCCACACGCTCATATAATTACCGTACTTAGACTCAGTCTTTGCAAAGTGTTCATTTAGCAATACATAATGGAAATAGAATGGTTAAGCGTTAGAACAATGCCGCAAGGTCTCTTCTACCATTTTATTATGAAAGGCTTTCATAACTCCGCGAAGAGAGTAAGGAAATGTTAAATAAACACTCAAAATCTTGGCGACAATAAGCGATGCTTGTGAACTACAATTTTATTTTGAATGCTACAGCGCAGTAGTAAAGCTTTTTGAGAAAGTATTTTTTTATTCACCAAGATCTAAGCTTCTGAACGATCAATGACAGTCTGATGGAAAGTTTTTGTTCAGCAAAGGACATTCGCCAGAGAATCCTTGCGTGATAATGGAAATGATCCTGAAAAAGTGTTCTCGGGTAGGAAATTGATAGCTCCAAAAGTTGTAAGCTAGATAGACATCAAATCACCTCTACACTTTTATGGATGGAGTCGAACATGGCTCATCCTAAAGGATAGACATAGAAAAGGTGTTGTTTACCCTTATGTATATGCGATACCTAATGATGTTGAGTAATGTGCAAGACTTTTGCGTCAAACAGGACTCAAACCAGTAGTTTACCCCATCCGGAGGCGTGCGCTCGAATCCATTGCACTACCAATACCTGTTTCGCCAGCACTCTTTCTACGTTACAATTCATTTAACTGTCAGCAACCAACCGTCAACGGCTTGTCCTGGATAGCCAGTATCGACATCGATTTGAGTCACGCTGACAGATACTGGGTAGTGAAAAATAAATTTGTTTGATCGTCCAATACCTAAAAAATAGTGACCAAATCGTCGACAGTTGATTGCTCACAGATAGTTGCATTGTAGCGTAGAGATAGTGGTGGTGAAACAGGCGTCTTTCGTGTAACGGATTAGAGCACGGTCTCCCTCCCCGCGATAAGGTGAAATGCGTGTTCGAGTCCCGCCTAACGCAACAGTTTTGCATATTACTCATTATCATTAGGTAGATCTATAACATTATACCACAGCTAAAAGCAGTTAAATGATAAGAGTTTTGTTTGATACACAATATGTATTTAGCACTTTCTCATTGATTCTTATTTGATGTCTGCGGATGGCTTCATGAGTCATTTGCTCGCTGAGTAATGTTGGATCGAATTCACTGGATGAAAAAGGCGGAGTGAATTTGTTTCGATAATCTGGCGCGGATGAAGTAAATCGAGCATCTGACACTGGAGCTGAACATGTAGCAATCTGTAAAACTTCCTCAAGAAGAGAAAGACAGAAAGAATTTAGAATGATCAAAAGATGTAAATTCTATTGGAAAGGTTAGTAATCAATTGAACAGGAGATATTACTATAGAAAAAATAATGGGGAGAAAAAAAAGCGAGCAAGACTGAAACGAATGGGACGGGTCGTTTGTTCATTGAAAAGGATGAAAAATGATCCCATACGGTTTTGCCAGAGTGCAGACTCCTTTAAGGGATTATTGCGTTTTCTACTTCATTCGCATTGTATAAGAACATCAGTAGCAACAGCTTGAAGGGTCAAATGATTTAGTACCAGACACGAAAATGCTAATAATAGTATTCATTGAATACAATAATACAGCGCAATAACAAATTAGTGGACGTTTCGGAGGGCCTGCTTTCTTCAGAATCGTTTCTTTATTTAACAATAATCTGAACAGATTCCTCCATAAAATCATATAATCGCGTCTTTAGGTAGTTTCTGAATGTCAGACAATTGTGATGAAGACTTGGCAACAGTCATCTATGAGGAAGATTGTAAATGCCGTGTAGTTGCTTAGGTCAGAGCACTTTAGCACCTTAGCACCTTTATATGAGAGGTTTCGAGTTCTCAGATTTTAGTGTGTTATATTTTTGGACAATTAAGATGCTGTTTTGAGAACCTTTTCAAAACAGAAGTTGTGCATAAAACGCCTCATCAGTTTTCATGCACAGAAGCGCTTTTTGCTGTTCTTTTATGAAAACTATGAATTTACTTACTCGAATGAAGCGAGTTGGTATTCGTAGAGATGGTGACATTACGGAGTAGTAGCTAGTCGGTCTAAGTGCGGATTGATCTCGTATCCGAATTGAGTCCAACTGCCGAGGACGACGTCAATGACTTTGTTAATCCTTTAATAGTACTGAAACTTACTGTTCATTTTTACGATGGCTTAGGAAATCATGGATTCTTTTCCCATTCCGTTTAATCAATATACCAGTGAACTCCGAATCTGATGTAATACTAAGAAACAATTTCAGTTGAAATTTTGGGAATGTAGTGCATTACAAGAATTGTATACGTACTTCCCTAGATTTTCTGCCGGACAGAGCGTCATCATCAGCGCTCTATCGATCATTCTATAGCTGGAAAAGCGACGATTTTGATACTGTTCTTGATTATAGAAAAGCCTTTATAGTATGCTGTAGCAGTGAGATGAAATTATAATTCATCTTCGGCGTGCTTTGTATGCACTGCTAGACATTGCCGATGAATTCTCATTAAAATTTTGATAGTCATTTAATAGTTTAAATTACTTTAGTTACAAAATACGTCCGACTTTTGATAAAAGGCTTCTATAACTCTGCAAGGGCGGAAAGAATTACGTTTTCACTCGGAATGGTTAACTTGCTGCTCTTCTCACTTCATAGCGGGCTTACTCGGCATTATAGGATGAAAGTAAGAAGCTAATACCAATGAAACGACTAAGCAGAATGTCTTCGATAGTCGTAGTAGGTGAAGCTCAGAAATTTTGCGGACCAAAAAATCTCCACTCGAAAAGCGATAATCGCGTTTTTCGAATCACATTAGGTGCAACGATTTCGACTGTCGCCCTGAAAGGCAAGCAATTTTCGCTGACTATTGAGAAATCTGTTCTCCATATCGAAAAGGCTTTGATATTTTTTGAATACTCTGGTGCCACACGATTATCTTTACAAGCTCAAATTTCTTTTTGATGGATGCATTCCGAGTGCGTACAGCAATATTATTCAGCTCTTACAGCACTTTATGAACGCCTTTGAAAAACAAAACCCAATTTCAGAATTACCAAGATTTGAGCTTTCAACTGAATACTGAAAGTTGGTTTAAAAGCCAAGCACAGATGCCAACCATGCCAGGAACGCGCACCGAAGGTGAAACAGTTTTCTCTTAGCTACTACAACACATATTACATGGCTTTTGAAAACCTTTTTAGAATTGATAGATGTAAAGGTTTCGGTACCAAGCATCTTTTTGAAAGCGCGCATTACACCATTAAAAGCATACGGAAATTACTGAATGCACGTTTGGCCCATACAGCAACCGGATTGAGCCCGCTATTGTAGTAAGCCAATATTCAAGAGCACTGAGTTCTATGTAAAACTTTCTATACTTGGAGAGACGCGAACTCGCGTTTTACTCAAACCGAGTGCCCGTGCTACCACCACAGCACCGAGGCCACTGCTCTGCTACCGCTCTTTCTTTTAATATATCGTATCGTATCAGCCAGCAATCATACATCAGCGAGTTCGGTCGAGTGAACATATATGGGAATTGAACTCAGTTAAACTACAACTTTCGAAATTATAATACATTCGAGCTCTTTATTTTTCGCTTTTTAGCAGTGTTGTGATTATATGAATATACACATAAGTGTATTGAATAATATACAAGGTATTCGAGTCCAGTAGGGAGCTGAATCCAGTGAACGTTGGTAGCTGAAAACTACGATAGGACATATCCAAGAAAAGAGTGGTAGCCAGTGCCTTTGGTGTTGCAGCGTAGTTCGCGCCTATATTAGTAAGACGAGGATTTAATACCTACGAGGTACAGGATACTTTGCATACCGTTCAATAATCTTAATAGATTTGGGAAAAAGTTTCGAGAATGTGCTTCTAAAACATTCACTTATGCACCTATTACACCTGAACAAAGACAAAAATAGTAGTCAAAGTACTACTCTCCAACTTCTTCACCTGCGTCAAAGTTTTTAGACCACCTGTACACCGAACTTTTGTCAGCTGTGTCTTCGCCCCAAGCCAGATTGATACGTTCACTTGCCACTTGAACCCAACAGCCATTCGGGCATCATTAGCAACCTAATTTGCTCTCTTGTTAACTCTATCATGAAATAGGTAGATAAATTATTTACCAATCAATACGGGAGAAGACGGGCTTTCAAATGAGCCCAAAAACACAAAAAATGGCCGACACTCAAAAAGGTTACTAGCATTTTCTCACAACTGTTTCCCAAACCTATTAGGTATAAATTAATATCATAAGATTGGCAAAAAGGAGTAAAAAATGAAGACCTAAGACAAGCCAGGATCGTAAACCTCTCACACGTGTCTGAAGCATTTCGCTCATCAGATAAGACATGTTCCTGGAGTAGAGGTATTTGGTAATCAAGCTGCATGAAATGACTTGAAAGTACACGCAGGTGGGCATCTTAAGGCACTCTCTGGATTATGCCGTATTCGCCAACTTCTTGAAAAGATAATTGGCGAATTGTATTCAGTTATCCAAGAGAGTTTAGTGTAGTACTAGGAGGTGCATTGCAGTGCTCTCATGGTCGTTAGCTTTGAAAAGCGTATAGGGTTCATCAAGTGTTACACGTTATTAGCGTCAACACAAAAATCATCAGAAAGGATTTGAGCGACAATGTGATAGATTGGTAGCCCGTGACAAGCCATTGTATAGGCCAGAGTTGTATTCAGTCACCTCTAGTAATGCCTGATGAAGTTGATAGGCATGAGTCATCCTACAGAGACTGATAAACATCGAGATTTATGTCCTCTCATCTATTCCACTACGAAGAAAGTTATTATTAACGACCAAACGCCTCTATATAAAGTTACCATTTCATAAAATTACTTTAACTTATCAAAAAATCCTGTCACGTGTTTAGTGATGGCAACAACGAAAACGAGTGTAATGATCAGGATTTTGGAATGTTCGTAAAAAGACGCTTATGTGACACATCAGCAATCATCATTTCTGCTGCTTCGTCTTTTTTGCAGTTTTGAAACGTCCACAGAGCGCAACTGATGAAATCATTCAGGAAAAAAAGTTAAACACTGTAACTGACAAACCGATGAAATCACTGCAAGTGAGAAACCGACGTGAATAATATGAAAAAAAAAAACTTAGGAAAAAATCTAAGCCAGTCCAACGTTTCAAACTCGATTAATCTCGAAAAAAATACAGAATATGATGCACGGGATGATATTGAAGGGAAGAAAGATTACAGAGTGCCATTGCTTCAGAACGCCTCTAAAACCCAAAATTATCACAAGAATGATGCGACAGAGAACAACTTATAGTTTTTAGTAGCAGAAATAATAGATATTAATCCGAAGTTTTCTCAACTTCGAATAAAGTCGACCAGAAATCGTCCGAGTCGAAGCAACAGCCTATAACTCGATGCTTATCACATGATTCTTTAATCGGAAACGTATGGAGAAGATTATCAAAATGTCGTCTATCGTGTATTTTACACTCATGATGATGACTAACAAAACTAAAATGGCCTTTAAGTCAGTAATAGACACAAGAATTCATTAACAAGATTGTTTTTCAATCTAGATCAGCTTGCTAAATGCTAGACAAATCATAAAAATTGATATCGGTCAAAAAGAGAGCTTCAGAACGTTGCTCAAACCGATCGATATGCGTGTTTTTCAAAGGCGTGCATGATTTTCACTTAAAAGCGTGATTCATGTCTAAAAATGTCGTATTCTTTTTGAAAAGCCAAACAAATTATGCAGCAAACAATAAGATATTTGAATGACGAATAAACATATTATGGTTACATTTTAAAACATTCTGCTATTTATTCACTTATCAATACTTGTTCAATGATCACATCCAAATCTGTATTCCACATTCGAGCATTGAAAAAGCCACCCCAGCTAGCGGTAGTGGTTTAGCATGAATAAATCTGATAGTTTAGGGCCTAAGACACTGATTTATCAGATATTATAACTTAATACTCAGTCTTATTCGATATAGTCTGTGAGAATGTTCAAAGCCTTTTCGCGATTGGTACGTATTGTAGTTTACGCACGTCATGGCTGTATGGACCATTTCATTAGGAGCTACACGCCCATACACTGAACCCTATTGTACAGCAGAGATGGAGAACGTTATGATAATAGCACGCGATATTGTGTCACCACCTTTGTGTCACCAGTCGGTGTATTGCGGCTGGTTTTTATGAGGTGATTTACGTGAAGTTCTTCGTAATTTTTTCCTTTTTCAAAGTGTGATTCACAAGATTATAAACGAAAACATTCACTTTAAGACAATTTTTCCTTTTTGTGAGCATTCAGGACGAGTGTTTTATGTTCATTTTTGTCCAGTTGTTTTCTATCGGATATATTTTTGCTCTATTATAATGCTTCGTCACCTCAATAACGCCATAGGTGGAGCGACAATGTTCCGGTCTATTTCGGTTGGTCAGCTGAGCCAGATACAATTGAGACGGACCGACCGACTTTCATGCAATCATTGTCAAAAGAAAAAAGAAATGAAAAGCATTGATCTTGCGACACAAAAAAAATGTCTGCACATTTTAAATCTCTAATCATTTTACAGTACCTTGTGATAGTTTTCAATCATCCTAATACTTACGATACAGTAACAAGTACAGCACAGTATATATAACCAACTTGGCAAGCTCACCATAATTATTCAGCTCCATGAAAAATGCATGTGGACAAAACACCTTAGGAATTCTGTCTTTATTTTCGTTCTCGTTGTCGCTTTCATTGAACGACTTTTCGAATGTTCATAGCCTGCTCTGACTTCCATTTATTCTTAAAGTGGTAGAAATGTCAAAAAATTACCCTCCTATTTCCTTCTAGGCTGCACTGAACGAGGAACTCTTACTATTAAACTTAATCCTAACATGATTTGATTGCCTTTACGTAAAGCCAAAAACCTTTGAATGTGCCTTTAAACCAAAATTATTTATGCTCTTCGAATTCGAACAGATATTTTTGATGTCAACGATTTACAATCTAGCTTACTGTATGAGCGTAGTTTTAGGTAACAGTAAAACTGCTGCTAATGTTTTATCCTAACATTAATTGATTGTTGGTCATCAGTATCACCGTCTTAACCAATGTGTTGCTGATTATGCATTGCCAAACTCTCTCATTAAGATTTTTCATTATCAGAGTGCAGTTTCATAATGCTATCTAAATACCAGTCTCATTCAAAATTATGAACATAGCGTTTTTGAATGCAAAAATTCCCTCTGTTTACAGGTTTCCGGTCGCATAATTATTTAAATAAGTTGTCTGTCGTTGATTTCTCCTCGCTTGTCAGATGCATAGCATTTTATGAAAAGTTGCGTAAAAATTGTCACGTAATATAAGAAGGTCGGGACAAATTTGCCAAGTTTTGAAAGATCTCTATCTGTAATCTTTACTAGAAGCTCTCCCATTTGTGATTTGAAATTTTTATCCAAGGTTTTTCTATATATGATTGAAGTGGCATGTCCTCAAGGAGAGTTGTAAGGGCCCGAACACAATTTCCATTTGTGCCACCAATTCCCAGTGGGGTAAGTATTTAAGTTCCGTAGTGCCTCGAGATAACCGCGATGAAGCTTTCACATTGTCAGCACAGCCGGTCAAAGGCCTTTGTTGATCGGAGGGAGAATTCTGCAAGGATATGGTGACTTGACCTTGGTTTACTTCTAGCTAAACTCAGGTGGTCATGTTATTCTTTTGCAAGCTGGTTAATCTTAGTGGGAACATGATGCTTCCACTAAACACCACAATTTGACAAGTGGGAACAACGATCAGACATTATGTGGTCGTAAATTATTGTGGAAGATGGGGTAGAACTTATAACTGTGCTAGCAAATCAACTCATACTGGCGCTGAACATACTTTCTAAGCATGCAATTGATTTAGCGAAACACTTATTTCATTGTGCCCAAAGTTTCTCAATTTGTAAGAAAGCGCTAAATTGGATTCTTATGTAGGAGATCTGCTATTAGCTTTCGTTTTGAATGTCGTGATGTAAATCTGTATAGGAGGCCATCATTGAATGACATTGATGTGATGCGGGCAAAAAGCAATGAGATTTGGACTATTCAGAGATTCAACGTACAATTGTTGATTTTTGCAGTTCAGATTATAAATTGCCCAATAAGTTATGTGATTATAGCTTCAAAGCTTGAAAAACCGCTCAAAAATAGAGTGATTACAATTCTAAACATTCAAAATTCACTTACGACACTATTCTCAGTTTACTAATGATTTCTTGCCTTGCAAAATCGAACGTGTAAAATCAGAATATATTGAAATGGTCGTAAATCCCAAATGAATCATTCATATGCTGCTAGATTATCAACAAAAAATTCTTCAGTGGGGCTCAGAAGCGTGACCAAACAATAGTCGAGATATATTCATCATACAGAAACATTGTTCGGTCTACGCCTCAGTTGAGTATTAGTTAGGTGAACTAATGTGGTAATTTTCATTTACTGTTCAATACAATCACCTATTACTTGTAAAAGGCTAGGGCGTTTAGCATCATGTGCTTTGAATTATTCTTTAACTTTCAACTGCGATTAATGAGACAAAGCCAAAAACACAACCAGGTCAGAGAATGGTGTGTGGAGGCGGTAAGGTTAGTGTAATGTAAACTATGCCAAGGACTTAATTTGTAAATATTTGATTGCTGTGTGGTGTGAACACAACTGCATCTCTATCATGTTATCGTCAGTTTTTGCGTTCTCTTATTTCCTCAAATTATTTCCTCTCGAGGAACTCGTCTGATAGGAAATCTCGTGACGATTTTGAGGTCTTAGGCATTCGGGCACGCTGTGACTTTTTTTGCTGCAACATGGCTGCTATTTGTAGTTCACATCAATGCTTATGTTCGATTAGCAGTTGTGAAAGGTGAAGATAGCTACTCAAAAGTCATATTTCGTCAATGTCATTTCTAAAGTTCTTAGAAATCATAAAGTACATGTTGATGAGCTATCGACATAGTGAAGAATAGACGTGGCAGTGCGTAAAATTGTACTTATATCACAAACAGCCACTGCAAATTCTTTTTACCCATAATGAGAGCAATAGCATAAGAAACGTGTAATGCTGAGAATTCTTTTCGTTATCCTTCTAAAAAGTTTGCTCACACATCTAAAAAAAAGAGAAAATCGGCCAGCATTGAAAGGACGGAGCGCCAAAATAAGCGGCTGATTAAGACAGATGAGAGTTGCTCTTCATCACTGACGAGCGGCTGCACTAGATTTTTATAACATTTCGAATTTCGTGATAAATTCACCACATTAAAGAACTTGAAGTCTTCTGCTGGCATTAGAGAATATCGTTTTCTTTCACTCTCAATCAAATATTCTAAAAACTCTTTTCTAAGATTTTTGAAATCAGTTTGCTCTCAGAGTTCTGTCTTTGTTTATATTTCTCGCTGACATTATTTTCTAAAAATGACCACGCTCTCTCTCACTTTAGTCTTTTGCCTGACAGAATTTTGAAGCTGTTACATTTTTTGGAGATTCCACAGCTTTTGAGATTTATTCTACAATTATAATGTCTCAGATGGAATTCCTTTCAAGATCACGAGCGCTATTTTCTCTTTCTACCTCATAGAATGAGTAACTTTGTAACGTTTCCTGTTCCTTTCATGCACTAAACATACAATAATGCATTTCATAGGCCTACGTGCTACACAGACTTTGTTTTAGTACTTTGCTTTCTCTGAGAATGTTCGTCGTCAGTCACTATGGAGTTTGGTCTTTGCAAGCTGTGATAGAAGTATATTATGAGCAAGCTAAAGGCTATATCTGCTATTGCTCTACGGTCCGCATATAGGGTAGTGTTCAGAGGCTCCCTAGAAGACACATGCGGTCCTTGGTTCAGTCTCGCTAATCGAGCTGACTATGTCCTCATTACTCCATTGTTAGCAAATTAATGTCAGAGTTGCGTGAAACATGGAACATTAGCTTGATACATAGTTAAACCCATAATAGCTATTATATAAATATGAAACTTAAGGAAACTTTCGATACAAATGGTATTATATTCTAAAAATATCAGCAACTGCAATAGAGTGTACAACAGTGTCATTTAGCGATTTCTTTCACTTGATGGCACGTGTAAAAAGTACGTCTGCATCTCCTCTATGAAGAAAGCCGGGTTTCCTCTAAAAGGATTGGCTAGAACGAAAGGCACCATGCAACTGACGAGGCTGTCAATGCCGAACACTCGTGTGTTGCGGTGTAGAGCTCATAACAGACCACATCCATCGCCCAATAAAAAATTGTCGGGCACACTGAAAATTGAGCGTGATTTCAAGAAAACATTGGAAACCAATGGTAAGCTGTTACATAAGTCGGCTATGAATTTAATCACTTTTACGGTGAGCGATGATTAGGATGAATAACGCATCCATAAGGCGGTGATCAATGCCGAACGCGTTACGTTGTTGTGCTTCAGTAGTTTCTTGAACAATTCATCTTTGATGCTCCTTTTCATCGAATAAAAAAGGCCACATGTCGGCACTTGTAGGTATATGTTATTGTTACTTGCTATCGCTGTCCGGTGGGCTTTGTTGTTTTTTTTTTACACGACGCGTTGTCAGATTATATTGTGCGGATCGCGGTCTTCTAGCATTCGATTCGTTTCCTCGCATTCATTCTTTCAAAAGTATCATAATCAATCGTAATTCATTTATTTGACTGCCTCTTGCGGTGTTATGGTCTTATAATATACCCAATAACGTGGAGTGCTGTGCAAAAACGTTTGCGTCAGCCGGGATTCGGACCCAGATCTCACTCTTTCCGGGAGCGTATGCTAGAAATCCCTGCTGACGCAGACGATTTTACGCAGCACTCAACGTTATTGGATATGCTATAAGACCATAACACCGCAAGAGGCGGTTGAATAAATGAATTTCAATTGATTATCAATACCCAATATCTGTCAGCATAAGTGGGCAATGCCGATAGCGGCTGCCCCGCCAGAACGTCGACGATTGGTTGTTGAAAGATGACGCGTTGTAGCGTAAGAAGAGTGCTGTGCAAAACGAGCGCCGGTGGTGCAACGGTTAGCATGCCCTTCCGGAAAGAGTGAGATCTGGGTTCCTCCAAGAATCTTCAACATTTCGCGTGCTAATTCAACAGCAGCTGGAGGATTTCGTCTTCGTCGTAAATATTCCAGAGTACTGGTCGAGCAGATCTCCTTTCAATCTTGGGAATAGACAGGCTGGAGCTTTTTCAGGTGACTGTGCGAGAGTATATCGGAGACGGGCTCGAACTAGCACATAGATTTCTGATAGGATGCATCAATAACCACTCGGCCACCCTCCCCTCTTCACTCGGGCTTCGTTTGATCAAGAAAAATGGAAAATATCTCACAAGTTTCAAATGTTCTTATTTATTTTTTCAACATTTATTTAGGTACATTTGCCATTGTGATTCGATCCTCGAAGAATACTAACCCAATAAGGTGTTCAATGTTAATCAAAAGCATCGAGATTCAACATAGAGTCAGTTTCATTAATCCTTTGTGGACCGCGGAATTTTAGGGTGGCGGACGGCTCGAACGGCTACGAAAAGAGGTTGCTATCGCGTACTCAACAATAATATAGCAGTTTCTAATATAACTATGCTTTTTTCCTCAATAACTTGGACTTTTGTTCAGTAAATGGTCACATGTGATAGAAAACACTTCAACAAGGTTATTTTTATAAGAAATAACGTAATTGCTATATTTATACTCCCCACTTTCAAATGAAAAAGCCAAGTCTTCACGAAAAGATATATTTAGAACCTTTATCGAACAATTTTATAATATTTTGACTACACTTGCCCGCAACCCAATCAAAACCATCTTTTACTTAGTAGAAGAAATTCATCATGATGGCTAAAAATTGAATAACAGTGAACAGTTCGTCAAAAATAGTGTTGTAAATTGCATGCGATCCCACTTTTTCGATAATTTATTGAAACTGTTAGTGCACTCAGACTCCCATTTCTGAGACTAATGTGCAATTTCGTTCGAATTCTTTTTTCATAGCTACGGTATGCAAAGAAAAGATGGAGGGATAGGGTTCTTCTCCGCTATCCCCGACCCGTTTGAGCCCTTCGGTAAAAAGGTATTTTCAACTTTTGTAGAACTCTTTGACAATCATTCTATAGCTAAAATCAAGTGAATCCGGAGGCGTATTCTATTTTTTAAGTGGCCTGTCTTTTGCGCTATAATAGTTGGAATATAATTTTAGTCCAAATTCAAGCATTTCTCGCCAGATGAAATTTTTCTTATGAGCATTTAATAAATATCAAATGAAGCAAATCTCAACAATTTCAACGGTCGACTTGATTTTGTGAAGAAAAAGTTTATAGTGCCCTGATACAGTTAAAAGAGAATTAAGTTTTGCAAATTTGAATCTCTTTCGATGTCCGCATCCTGTTTTGACCTCTTTAAAAATGGGTTTTTTTTTTTCAAGAGATCTAATAACAGTTTGATACCTGAACTCTTGGAAATTTTGAAGGCTTGCATTATTTTCTGAATAGCTTTATGGGCGTTATTATTTTTGGAAATACGTTTAGAAAGTTCTTTTGATATTTATTTAATTCTTTTGTAAAAAAGTTTCTTATAATCAAAATCGGAAAAAAAGAACTTCAATTTTAAAAGCAATCTTTTATTTATTTTAGAGCGTACTATGAAAATTCATTCAAGCAGCAATCTTGCGAAGAGATTCAAAATTTTCTAAGTTGTTAATCGAAGAACATCAAGATGATGAGAAAAAGTGTTATTAACAGCTGAAAACACATTCCCTTTGGCGAGGACGTGGTCTTTTTCGGAAAGGCAAGAGTTTGAAAGCAATCAAAGTTAATCTTGCAAAAAATATTCATACACGAGTCTTATCAGTGACACTTCATCGCTTTTTGATGATAACATTCGTCTGAGAACTTAATTAAGCCGAATTTTTATTGGAGCACTCATCAATCTTCGTAGTCGTCCAAGCGCGCGCCCAGGTAAAGGTCATAATGACCCTCATTCTCCGCAAACAGTTAGGCACTGCGTAAAGGACTTGAATGCGTAAATTCCGTGGCACCATTTTTGGTTGGCGAGCGGTTCAAACGGCTACGAAGAGCGCTGTAATTCTAATCTGGCAGCTTTTCAATAGAATTTGGACTACTTAAGTCAATAAATGAGATTTCCGTGTCAGTTAGTGGTTAGATATAATAGAACAGACTCCAATAAGGTTATTTCTACTTGGTATAACGTAACTGCTTCATTTATAATCCACGCTAAGAAAGAAAAAGTCAAGTATTTAGGTGAACGCTATATTTAAAACTCTATCGAACATTTCTAAAACATTTTACTTATACTAGCCCACAAGTAAATCAAATTTGTCTTTTATTTTTACCAGTTCCCATATAATTTATTGCATGAAATACATATAAAGTTCATCACAGTGGCTGAAAATTGAAAATCAATGAATAGCTCGTTAAAGTTAGTGCTGCTTATCACATGCGATTCTAACTCAATAATTCTGAATAGTTTTCTGTTTATTAGTGCATACAGATTCCCATTTCTAAGGTTATAATTTCGTTTAAATTTCTTTATTCATAGCTATGGCAGGCGAAGGAGGGATAGAGGGAAATATTTTTTTTCAAATATCCCTACATCTCTACTCTGTTTGAGATCTCTAGTAAAATGCAATTTTTTGCTTATGTGGAATGTTCTGGCAATCACTCAATAACTGAAATCAAGTGCATTTGAATACATAATCTATTCTTGAATATCCTGTTTTTTGCTTTGTAACGATCCAAATAAGATTTTGCTCCACATTTGAGCATTTCTCGCCGAATAAAATTATTTTCCATGAGCACTTAGTAATTATTAGATAGGACAGACTTAACAATTTCAACGGCCTACTGGGTTTTCCAAAAATTTTTTAGGGCTCTGTAACAGTCAAAAGAAAATGTGCTTAGCAAATTCGGATCCCTTTCGATATCCGCAT
>JAHQIW010001662.1:0-37244 GCA_019055375.1 Parelaphostrongylus tenuis
TTTACATTTGAGAACACTGTACCGGCATAGCATAGTATAGTACTAGAAAGATAGGTGAAGTTTTCCACACATCAATAGAAAGAGAGTGAATTAAATTATAGAATTTATATAGTTTTATTTAGTGCTGCTCATTTATCTGAATTCACTTGTGCATTTTGCTTAGAAAGATGTTGAGCTGTGAAACTGTCTACAAAACGATTCTATGAAGCATAATGTCAATTACAGTTTTATAAGGAGATCTTCACAGTAGATATTTGCAGTACGAAATAAGATGCCGGGAGCAAGTGGAGTAGTGGAATGATAGTTTCCCCACACACCCCCCTCCTTTCGTGTATCAACCAATTGGTACTGGTTTTATATGTGCTTAAGTTACTCCCACGGATGCATACAGGAACACTCTTGCCCTACTACAGCAGATTCGAAAGAGAATTGCTTCAACCAGCATTCAGCGACATCTATCAAAACACAAAAATTCTTATGCACCAACTGAATCAACATTTGTAAAGTTCTCACAAAATCGTAGATGATCAACGCGGAAAACGAAGAAAATGGATCCAGAGATGCTGGCATAAGCAGAGTAGATGTGATAAAGGACTGGGTAGAACACTAATTATAAAAAAATGAGCTAGCACTCGCAAATATTGCCACTTGGTCGGAAATTCGAATTCTTATGCAAGCTCCAAAGCCGATCGAACATCTAGTTATTGCAATCTACAAGTATTCTGGACTGCGCAGTTCGCATTACGACAAATCTAAATGCCTAATGTGGGGTGGTTTTCATAGACTCATTAGGATAGCGATTATTTTGTTATCAATTAAGTATGGAATTCCAACTCTGCCAAGTCATGAAATTTTCGACACATAGGTACTAAAAAAGCTCCCATGAGGCGGCAGGCGACGGACAACAGCTCGGAAATAGAAATGACGGCAGGAAAGGTAAGATTTCTTGAGATTCATATGAACATGACTGGTCACCTTGTTGATGAAAATTGCTCGGAAAACACTTCTGGCAGAAAGATCGATACGATTCATGTGGACCCAGTTAGTGCAAGACTATCACTTCTAAGTTAACACAAACAAATGAGATTTCAATTTTTTTCTTGCTGCTGTGTCCACGATGTATGAGGTAAAGATTTTTCATTGTGACAGAGTTTGTACACCACCACCTTAAGATACCTTGATGAAATCGACGAAAGTCGAGAATAACCAGTCATGTTGAAGATTGAAGAGATGTCATATCACCTATTTACCTGTAAAAGTACTTGATTTGTTCGTCATATAGCAATTCTTCAAAGTGAGCTGTTATCTATAAGCGAGGAGAATTCCGTTAGGGATGACTGCACTTGTGGTTTACAGAGGCGATCAGCTCTTTCCGATTTTTGTTAACCATGTGCTTTAAGAAATGTTTTCTCGTATACTGAAGTATACGCAAGAGAAAAGCGAACGGAACAGAAAAGTACCAAGCATACTACGTCCTCTAGACTGTCAAAATGGTTTTATTTCCAAATAGTTCGTAAAGTTCTTTCTATGGACCTGTGAAGCTAATATATCATTAACATGATGAAACACACGTAACTGAATGCATATGCGACACTATGCATTGGATTCGATGCAGTATTTGTCATGTAAACTGAATATGCACCGACATGAACGTATTTCCTCTCCGGCGGTTTGTTTTCCCGCGCGGAACTTTTTACAATTGTTCTTCTACTGTGTCAATAGCTTGCTCGACTCTGATGCTGTAGTTGGGGTCAATGATCCGCAAGATTTTTTCCTCGACGACTTGATATTTTCACGAGACACTCCTTCCGATGATGGCAGCCCCCACTTAACAGGTATGCCTGAAAGATGTCTTGCTGCAAGAAAAGTTTACCATTCAAGACGATTTATGGTGTGAATCTAGAGCAAATTTATATTCCAGAGTGTCTTTGAGGTCACAAGGAAAGTATATTGATCAATATGCTTGCAAATATTTAATCATCATAACCAGTGCTGTTGTCATCACGTTTGATTGATTTTCCAAGTATACAACATCGAGATATCACCAAGCACTACTTCGTTAGCAAGTTCATATGCTTGCATGATCAACTATATACAATGAAGGCTGCATAATTTTTTCTAGCTGTAGAGGAGACTGCGTGAATTCGGGTATGCTCTGACAGAGCTCATGTAAATCGTGCGGATACAAACATAATTGTAGAACGCGTAAACTTCTTTTTGTGTATGAAAGCATGGGATCAGAAACTGCACTCGCTCAGGATTCTCCCACATCAATGCGTAAAACTCTCACCTTATTTGAATAAATTACAAAAATTCATGGATGAATCGCAGTGCGAAATGCTTTATTATCACCGCGATATTGTCTCATACCTGCACGTATTTTTGAACTGAGACAGACAGATTCCTTAGTCCGTCTAGCCATTTGACTTTTTGCTTTGAAAGATAAAAAGAATGTAGCTCTGGCTTTGAATAATACTAATATGTGCTCTTGGCTTTGTAATATCTGAGGGATGTGTCATACAGCAGACTTTACTAGGCATCGCTAGAACTGATAAAGGCATATTTGGTGTTTATATTGAATCGAGACAGCCTACCGATGTTCAAATCAGTGCTGCTATCCTAGCAAATAAGTCCGCTATTCATGCTATCGAATCCGGAGGATGGAAGGCTTGGTGAGCCTGAGACGCGAGATCGAATCAAGAAGCAAATGTGTGCTGCAGGGCGCCTCTAACCAATACGCCGCAAAATTACCATCCCTTTTTACAGGCTCTAGCACACCTAAAAAAGGCGGAATCCGTCAAACAATGGCCATTGTCAAAACAGTATTTCTGATTATCTATCTGCTGTCTAAGAATGCTGAGTGCCATGCAAAACTTGAAATCTAATTCTAGAACTGAACCCTAATTTCATCCTTATCTGTCACGCTTATCGCCTGCGTATTTTACATTTCAGAAAATAGAGGGAAGTTTACTTTGTTTCCAATTACAGTTAAGATGAGTTTAGACTGGAGTTGATTAGCACAAATCCATTTCGTTTTCAGAATAAGTGCAGGCAATGATGAAACGAAGTCGTCGTCATCACACGAAACATCGCGGCAAAGGACAACGTCGAAAGACCAAAACAGAGAAAGTGATGCACTAAGTGCCGACGAAAATGACAAAGATTATCTTGAAATTTCGGTTATGATGCCGAAAATGAATAAACTGTCCCTGATAAACGAATGCCCTAGAAAGACATCCCAACTCCATTGCCATGGTTGTGGATACTAATGTGCGTTGTAGTGTGGGTGGTCGGGTGCTCGGTAAATTTGTATATCATCAATCTGACCGGGATTCCTAATTCGCTCTATAGTGATATGATTTCTCACGTGTAACCTTCAAAATATTGTACACCACCTCTTTGTATAGAATATTTGATTCTTTTCATTTAGAAGGATAAAAGAAGAAACGACCCCTTTTACTTGACAAGAACTCTTCGTATTTGTTCACAAAATCATTCGATGGCTTAAATCTCTGACTAGTGTCCTACATAGCCACGGAATCTTGCTAATGATCTATCCAAAACTTCTTATGGTTTTTGTACAAACTCTTTGGCGACATGTGAGTTAATTTCAGAGAAAAATAAATAAATCATTCTCTCAACAGTGTTTCAGTAAAGCTATACATTAGTCGAGCCAGTGCAATGCCGAGACCCTAACTACCCTTCATGGGCAAAATGTTATTCACTTATGTGTAGGAACTCAAGCGAATAGTTTGATAGATCACGTTTATATTTCTTCAACGACATTTGGCTTTTAGTCTCTTCTAAGACAGATTAAAGGATAAAAAACTGTTCTTTAAGCACGGCTCAGAAAGTCCTTCATTTCAACCAGCAACTAAGCAATTGTTACAAACAGAATAAGATAAGCTAAAAAAGGAGTACACTAACTAATGCACTGTGAAGAAAAGTAGGCATAAAATGGAGAAAAGTTGGCATTATAGAATTTTAAAAGTCTCAGTTTAGCCTCATTCAAGGTCAATTCTCATGTAATAACATCTAACAAAACAGAGAAAAGATGTCAATCATGTGAACAGAAGTAATAAATGCGAACAAATAGTAAGAATGAAGAGCTATAGAGGCAAGGGAATAAACAATTAATTTTTGAACTTCCTTCTTCATTACTCGATAAGAGGGTGTCCCTTGAAAAGTGAATTTCATCAAGATTTCATTCCGAAACGTAAACATCGGTCTCTCACCTGTTCAGCTTCCACATCGTCTACCAATGCCATTTCAGAGGCATTTTTGATATTGTTCTCTGTCGCGACCACAGAAAGCCTTAGTGTCCTCACTTTCTTTTAGAACGTTCTTGACGAAATTCTCGTCAAAAGTCACATCCACAGCATCTTTTCTGCTGTTTCCTTCATAGTTCCTTTTTAGTCCAATATTGACTAAGTTTTCTTCGAGTAATTCCAAAAAAGTATGCTTTAAGCTCAGAAACGAGGTTGTTACGCCAGGGTCATACACCGGTGTTTCGGAGGTTCGTCCTCCTCGTCAGGACCCCCGCCCCACATTCAGCCCTGCATTGAAGCAAGGAGGGAGGCGTATGTGTTGATGGAACAGTGTGCAATGACACTAGTCCATCACCACCCCTCAGTCGATGGATTTTTGCTGTTAGATCAAAACTAAATCAAAAGATCGTGATGGTGTGGTGATGGACCAGTGTCATTGTACACTGTTCCATCACCACATACGCCTCCCTCCTTGCTTCAATGCAGGGCTGAATGTGGGGCGGGGGTCACTGACGAGGAGGACGAACCTCCGAAACACCGGTGTATGACCCTGGCGTAACAACCTCGTTTTTGAGCTCAAAGCATTCTTTTTGAAATTATTGTGAATGTTTTTTCGGGGTTTGAAAACAGTCAATTTTTGATTTTCTTCGAGTATTGTTCGGTCTCTCACCTGTTCAGCTCTGGCATCGTCTACCAGTGCCATTTCAGGTGCCTCCTTGATACTGGTCTCCATGACCATAATCCTTCCTGACGTCTTAATTCTTTTGTCCTTCGACGCTTTTACCGATGATTTTGTTGTTGAAGACTGTTCAGATGATGTCCCTCGTTTTTTAGCTTTTCGTGGCGGCTGTATGCGCCTTTGTTCATATTTTATATCGTCTCTGTGAATAGCGACGTATGGTGTGCACTCGGCTCCGGTGGATCAAAACATTGGTTGAAAACGCCGTCATGTTTGATTCCTAGAAAGAACTAGAATAACTGTTCTATTAAGTAACATGATAAAAACGAGTTCTGTAATCAGTGATGAAAACTTATCCTTTTCGATCCATTTAACGGTTGCTTAAGCTTTCTGATTGGATAACTTCAAGAAATTGTAGAGTGGTATTGTAACATGTTAACATACCACTTGTCATTATGCCATGTCCTGCGCTTTCAACAAGAACATGTCTTCCACAGTTGTGATATTCCTCGTCCGCTGATTCCATCGATTCCTACAGTAAATAGAAGTACGTTTAATTTATAGATCAAAAAAACATATAGCGTCTAAGATAACTCACCTCTTTCGTATTGCGCTTCTTCTTCGAAAGTTCCTGCTCGCTTATCTCATCATGCACCTTTTCTTCGGGCTTCTGGAAATTCTCCGCAACTGGCAGAGAATTGCCAGTCAGAGGTGAAAACATCTAAATTCATGGCCTGGTTCAGTTGAATCCTGGGCTTGCTTTATTGTCGGATGGCAGTTCACTAGGTCTAACTTTTATTCGGAGCGATAACCTCAGGCTATAGTTTGAAATGAGCCACATCAAAACTAAAACGTAAGCACTGTAATTTTGCTTGTTCAAAATAAGCAACTTGATCAAAATGACATGTCAAAGATAGTTGGCAGAATTACGCTATTTATTCGCTTTCTTAGCAGTGGGATGATGTCGTAACTATGATCTCAAAATTTATTAATTAAGGAGACCGAATCATCGCTGATAGAACTGATACCATACATGACAGAGTGATATCAAAACAGCCGCCTTGGTTGCGCAATGTTTAGTACGCGCTCCCCACCACCCAAAGGATGAGACGTCGATTCAGTTCTCGCTCAGGTTTAAAGTTTTGCATAGCGCTCATCAATTTTGTATTTTGGGAGTCTTTTAGGCTGCAATCGCGATCCAATTGTACTCCATCCAGTTTAGAACTGGGAGAGAGAGTGTCGTGAAAATGAGACACACCCTTCGTGTTCTTTCCAACATGGTTCTCTTTGCATAAATCCGATATGCTTCAAGATATCGGCTACATCGGTTGGATTCCATATAACAACGTTCTATTCTCAACCCTTTCGGTACCATGAACACAACTCTCTGCATCTCTAGCCCCCCCCCCCCCACGTGTTGCGCCTAACAATGACGTCTAACCAATGGAGCGTGTTGCGTCTAACAATGGCACACTAGTGTTAGACGCCACTGTCAGAAGCAACACGCTAGGGGTGAGGCGCTATTGTTAAACATAAGAAGGTGGGCGTTAGAGACGCAGAGTGTAGGGATCCTAGTCCCGAAAGGGTTAACCTCAATGTATTACCCCCACACTATTAGTATTTAAGTATTTCCGCATTGAATGGAAAGACAAGGAATTAGAAATCTAACCGAAAAATTAGTACCTAAGAGATCGAAAATTCATAGATGGAAATGATTGACATGCAGTTTTCCGTTGGAGATAGAATGCACTACCTACTTCCTGTGGTGCCTCCAGACTGCTTAAAATCGAAACTTTTTGATGTCCCCTGCATCTTTTTGATGCGTTGTCAGGAGTACGACCTGATATTGCAGAGTCGATTAAGACAAATTATGTGAAATTCTTTGTTCACAATCTTTGATGAGGTTCTTCCTTGACTCTGAAGACGTTCTTTCATTAAACAGCTACATATACATATATGTATGCACATATACATATGTGCATATATATACGTGTACGTATGTATATGTTTATATGCACATATACATACGTGTACGTGTGCGCATGTATATACGTATGTATATGCACATATATGTATGCACACGTATATATATTTTCGTACACACACATATATATATATACATACATGTACATATACATGCACATGTATATGCATATTCAGATGTATGTACATGTATGTATATGTATATGTATATATATATATATATATATATATATATATAGATATATATACAAATGCATGTATATAATGCACATGTATTCATATATACATATTTACACACATATGATCGTGTATATACACATATATATGCATATATATTTATACATCGATAAATAAGTAGCTATTTCAAGATTAGTGGTTAATAGATAATTGTTCATTGAAGAAGGGCTTAAAGTCTCTTCTTGAGTCAGCTAGGTGAGCATCGGATTAGTAAAAGGTTGGTCTCATGATTACTTTCGCATTTCGATACTTATATTAATTAATTGATATATGTTCAAAGAAACAAATCAATCTACAATATAGTTATTATCATGATCAACGATATACAGCAATTTGCTTGGCAGACATACTCTTTGCACACTCTTTTAACGTTTCATCTATGTTGAGAATATATTCAACTTTTCTAGAACTATGTTTGAGGATTGGAGCATATTCACCAATTATTCAAATCAAAAATGGTGCTAATAGTCAAGCCGACATTCGGATACAGCCTCTTCTTAATGAACGAACTCAGAAGAGCGTAGTGTCACCATCACTGGCGCAAAAATTAGATGGTACAACATCATTTGCCATCTTGTGTCTAGGCACGACATTTTCTCTACACTAGAGTCGAAATGTGTTTTCAAGTAAAAAACTTCATAGTCTTTATGTAGCGATATTTTATCAATGCTAAGGCGACGACTTATAGATATAACACAAAACTACAACTATGATGAATTGAACGATTTTTGCATACAGTTTGGCGTCTGAAAAAGTACCGAAACGTTTCACAGATTAGTTATTGTGTGCTTCAACATCAAGAGCATACTTCTGCTCAGTCAGATTTTGTATTTCAGATCATCGAGTACTGATATGCTGTCGTAATGCAATGCAGTACTAATCTAATATCGATTTTTTCGCTCAAACTGTAAAAAGATGAGAAAGATAGAAAAATAATGATTCCATCAAGAAAACGACTTCATGAATAAATTAACGTGGTTACACTCACTTTCTCAAGGTATCTTATGGTTAGCATTCATTTATAGATGCAGTCTAAACGCTATCTATGTACTGAACAAGAAAACTGTAACATACAAGTTCACTTGTGAGCAGTAAATAGTGTTGATTGAGATCAATTTGAGTCCTGGCTTAGGATAGACAGAGTAACTGGCTCGGCTGAAACACATTTGATGACATCATCTATGAAATTGCTAAACAAACTCAAATTATAGAGTAAACGAACTACTGAACGTCTTTCAGAGACGGTGTTGGAAGCCAGTTTGACCACATTTTCTTCATCAAGGTATATAACCATTGTGGACCCCTCTGCTCATATTGCGGTATCGTGTGTGGTGCCATGCTAGATGGGAATAAGAAACATCAGATTCTAACATCATAAATCGATCGCGAAAGTGTTACGAAGCGTTCTAAACTTTCAAAAACACTAAGGGTAACTAGAAGCTCCTGTACCTTTAACGAAATTTTGTGCACAAAAAATGTGTGCACAAAAGAACACAAGGT
This sequence comes from Parelaphostrongylus tenuis, assembly GCA_019055375.1. Taxonomy (NCBI): domain Eukaryota; kingdom Metazoa; phylum Nematoda; class Chromadorea; order Rhabditida; family Metastrongylidae; genus Parelaphostrongylus; species Parelaphostrongylus tenuis. The sequence continues at coordinate 8,668 of JAHQIW010001662.1, forward strand.
AGAATCTCTAAGCTCGGTGCGAAAATTAGCCATTTCTAATGACTACGTTACGGTAGGAGCTTTCCAAGTTACATTCAGAGGAAATTCTATGCTCCCAAACGATAAGTATGGCAAAAATAAGGTTCCTTTCCTCCTGCCTTTTATTTCTAACGAAATAAGTACAGCTATTGAACGCTGCCTGAAAAGAGCAGGTTTGAGTAATTCGGTAGCAATAGTTGAATTGCCCTCAAAGACACTAGAGCTTAGTCCGCAACCGATGTATGACCACCTTTGTGAAATAATGACTGCAAAGTATGCCCAAACGACAGAGACGACGACTGCATAAGATCGGGTACAATTTACCTGATCTCTTGCGAGGCATGCGACGATGAGTACATTGACAAAACGGGTAGACCACTCTGCATCCGAGTAAAGGAGCACCTACTTGGGTTACCCAACTCTGATCCAAAAATCCCACTAGGCACGCATAGGGACCAAAAACATGCAGGATAGTGTTTGGCGTCAAATTCACGATCCTCCCACAGGAATCAAAAACATCTATGAGTAGAACTTTGAAAGCTTTTTGGATACATAACAAGGGCCCAAAAATGAACCGAAAAGAGGAGTGTCTCGCAAACGCGCGCGACCTCGAAACATACGTCAGGCTGATCTTTCCGGCCAGAGTTAGGCACAGCCCACTGATGCACTGACCCTAAGCAGCTGGTCTTCACTAAATAATTGATAGATCCGAAACATCAAAATGGTGAGTGTTTCAAAACGAAGCCTTCACTATACGATCCAAATTCAAATTTTAACGTTTCCTGTTGGAGTTATGGAGGTTTTGGTCTATGGCTTATGGACAAATATGACCCTTCTAGGCTCTGAAGAAGCCGACCCGCCGAAACATTAGCCACCTCGATTATTGTAATATTCAAGCTGCATTACTATCTGTGTTGTTATGTGCTTCGCTAATACTCAATAAATAATATCAGCAACACCTCGGAACGATTAAGCAGAAGAAAATATTCATCTAACAAGAGATTCGTTGTTTGTTTCATGTTTCAGACTTTTCGCATTTCCTTCTAGCTTCAAATGTCCAGTAACGAATCTTTATTGCAGCACCGCTAATTCTTAATTTACATTTAGTTTCATTTAAGAGCGAAAGTGTGCAAAAGTGGAAGAGTATTGAAGGTTAACGAAAGATTTAGAAAACTAATCTTTATTTAGAGCTTCACGAGGTTGGTATCTTTTCCCCAATCGATTGTTCTTCTTTCCGGTCGATGGGTTTTCGCGTTTGCTTGTGGCTGACGTTTCGGCAAATACGCCTTCTTCAGAGCCTGAACGTATTATTCGTTGCAGCTTTATCTATATGACTATATACTAAGGGAAGAAAAAAAATATTTTGAAAACCTAAGGTATTGTAAGCGATAACTGATTCAGGGAAAACCACTCACCTTACCATCTAATCCAGGGACTACCTATGTCGTTAGCGCCAGGGTGACGTACGAACCCGCCCCCATGTCACTAGGTCAAATTATGTATAGGTGTCAGCTGAGACCCATGCTAGAAAATTAATCTGAGATAAGGTGCCATATGGTTGGTTATGTTGAGGCACTCTCCCTTTTTGTTCATTTGCGGGTTTTTGGAATTTATCCAAAAAGCTTCAAGGGTCTTTCGCGCCGATGTTTTGGTTCGTGCCCTAGGATTTTGACTACTACCTCGAAGTCGTCATCGTTGTGTCTTTGAATCCTGTGCGTACCTAGAGGTTTACCTGGGTCTTTATTTGCTTTCCCATCTAGGTGCTCTTTAATGCGGATGTGAAGTGGTCTGCCTGTTTCGCCAATATATTCACCACCACATGTCTTACAAGAGATAAGGTATATTGTACCTACGCTCATGCAATCACCGTCTCTACCGTTGGGACAAATAACGCAGTCCTTTGTATTACATAGCCGGTCATACATGCGGTTTCGAACTAATTGACGACGCAGTGTTTTGGGAGGAATTTCTACAATTCCTACAGAATCTTCTAGACCACTGTTTTTCAGACACCTTTCTAATAGCGGTACTGACTTCGTCTGTTATAAAAGGTAGTATAAGAGGTACCTTATTGTTTAGGTGTGGCGCCCTGTTGTTCCCATTGCGAGGCTTTTCGCTCCTTTTGGGCCTACCGTTAGTTGCTGTTCTTTCTTTGTACCCATTAGAAATGGCTATTTTTCGCGCTAAGTCTAGTGATTCCCTTCTTTCATCGTCTCCCGTACAAACACCTACAGCTGTTCGATACATATTTCGGATAAGTGCTTTTTTAGTATGTGAGGGATGAGAAGAAAGGTAATGTACTAAGATGTTCTTGTTACTAGGCTTGCGATACCATTTTGTGTTGTAGCCACTTTCATTAAGTTGAACTTGAACGTTCAAAAAGGGAAGCCAGCTCTCTGAATTTTGTTGTTCTCGCGTCAACTTAATAGACTCTGACTGTCCGTTCAAAATTTCGAAGCATTCATCCATCTCCTCTTGTGTAGAGCAGGATGATAAAGCAATCGTCTATATATCGACAGTAGAGTATTGGACGCCGATGGAGAACTGGAGCTTCCACTTTTGACATGAAAGCGATGGCTAAGCTGGGTGCTAGTCTTTGCCCCATTGCCAACCCTCTAATTTGTGCGAAATATTTTCCCGACCACCTAAATATCGAACAGCTTAAACATGACTTAAGGAGTGTGATAAGCTGTTGGACCGACAAGCCAAACATATCTACGTTTTCTAAGTTTTCTATCAGTAATTCGTGAGTGGCTTGTATTGCGACATCATTTGATACGTTTGTATAGAGCGCTGTAACATCAAATGACTCCATTACATACGTATTATTTGGACGCGCATTTTTAAGGTGCTCTAGGAATACATTGGTGTTGGGGAGATGGGTTGGTATGAACTTCAGTAATTGCGACAAAATGAGGCCAAGAAACCATGTTATCCTATCCGTCGGCCCGCCTACACAGCTAACGATTGGTCTAACTTTGAACGTAGATGGATCGGTAGACCCAAATCATTAGCAGAAATTTTATGTGTTTTAATGAGTGTGTATAGGACGGGGCAAGTTGGTGATTCAATTTTTAGTTGACGGATAAGAGATTGTTGTAAACCCGCAGCTTTTGCCGTCCGGACCCATTCTTCATTCAATTTTCGGCATTGTGATTTATATTCCTTTTCAGAGGAAGGTCGATAGAGAGAAGCATCTCGGAGATGTTTCTCCGTTATATCAACATCCAACTGACGAGGAATAACTACGAATTCCCCACCCTTATCGCTAATTGATAGCCGGATGTTTTTTGAGTTTATCAGCTCTCGGACTTCTTTATGCCATGTTTTTGTTTTTTGGTTAGGTTGGAGCTGAATTTGTTTTGCCGGTAGCGATTAGGTACGTGGAAGAGTTCGTCTGAAAAGTACGGAAGTTGAGTCAATTTCGCTATCAGGTTGTTGTTGTTTGAAGAACGTTCTTGGAAAAGGAGGTGGTGGTAGTGTTGCCTCTCTACGTTGTGCTAGACCTAACCTTTCTTGTTTCGCTTTATAACGGAGTTGATCTAGGACTTCGTGCAAATTACATGCGATAGTACGCAGCGATGTTTTGGAAAGGGGTTGAGCAGGTGAGAAAGCTTGGCCCCAATTCTAATAGTGATTGCGCACTATCCGTGAGGGTTATGCCTCCTAATATGGTAACTCTGGAGGGTTTTGGCGCGTCTTTTACCTCAGGTTCTCCTTCGAACTTGCCAGAAGTGCCAGATCTCAACATTCGTTATGTTCATCAGAAGTGATCGGTATGATCTAGGTTTAACGTAGATCAATCTTGTTATTCGTCAAACCTTTCAGTACCGACATTTTTCTAAGATCTTTTTAGAAATTTCATAATAATTTCATAGATTTTCTTCGCCTAGCATAGAGTGTAAAGTGTACGTTGTCGACAACTCTGTACGTAGGGACCGAGTGAGAGGTGAGTGTGAGTACACTACACCTCTCAACTCATATATGTAAGGGTGAGATGAGACGTCAACGGTGAAAATCGTGATGTTTCGGTTATCTCAACATTCGTTATGTTCAACAATGTTGAACAACAAGATTTTCGGGTGTTGTAGAATTCATATATACATATATGTATATACGTATATATTGTTGGTAAGCTGTGAAGATTCAAATCACAACGGCAGAAATATCCACCAATGTGCCGAAATGGTGTGTGTGGTGATGTTGGTGTTCGACGCTCTTGATTCGATATTGTTCAATCGAGTGCTTTTCGCATCTGATGGTGGTAGTTGTGGGCAGATTGTTGCTTATCAGACCGGCTCGTTGTTACGTATGTCGTCTATGTTATAGACGGCAAATGATGCGTATTGTAAGCGGTTGCTGAATCAACACAGACCATACACCACAGACACATATTGCGTGCGTGATATAGCGCAGCAATAGCGAGAATGCCGAGAATTGAACGAACGAGCAGGCGGGCGAGCGACCGACCGACCGACAGACATGCGTAATTACGGCTGTCACCACCGATCGGCATATGTGTCTGCCAGTTGCAACGAAACACACTCTGGTGAATACCTGATTGATTCTGTCAGCGCTATATGCTCAGTTAAAAGATTAAGCCATGCATGTGGAGTTCAACTTCAAAGTGAAACTGCGAACGGCTCATTAGAGCAGATGTCATTTATTCGGAAAATCCTTAATGGATAACTGCGGTAATTCTGGAGCTAATACATATGCATAAACCCTGACTCTATGAAAGGGTGCAATTATTAGAGCAAATCAATCATTTTCGGATGTAGTTTGCTGACTCTGAATAACGCAGCATATCGGCGGCTTGTTCGCCGATATTCCGAAAAAGTGTCTGCCCTATCAACCTGATGGTAGTCTATTAGTCTACCATGGTTATTACGGGTAACGGAGAATAAGGGTTCGACTCCGGAGAGGGAGCCTTAGAAACGGCTACCACATCCAAGGAAGGCAGCAGGCGCGAAACTTATCCATATGCATATGTATTAGCTCCAGAATTACCGCAGTTATCCATTAAGGATTTTCCGAATAAATGACATCTGCTCTAATGAGCCGTTCGCAGTTTCACTTTGAAGTTGAACTCCACATGCATGGCTTAATCTTTTAACTGAGCATATAGCGCTGACAGAATCAATCAGGTATTCACCAGAGTGTGTTTCGTTGCAACTGGCAGACACATATGCCGATCGGTGGTGACAGCCGTAATTACGCATGTCTGTCGGTCGGTCGGTCGCTCGCCCGCCTGCTCGTTCGTTCAATTCTCGGCATTCTCGCTATTGCTGCGCTATATCACGCACGCAATATGTGTCTGTGGTGTATGGTCTGTGTTGATTCAGCAACCGCTTACAATACGCATCATTTGCCGTCTATAACATAGACGACATACGTAACAACGAGCCGGTCTGATAAGCAACAATCTGCCCACAACTACCACCATCAGATGCGAAAAGCACTCGATTGAACAATATCGAATCAAGAGCGTCGAACACCAACATCACCACACACACCATTTCGGCACATTGGTGGATATTTCTGCCGTTGTGATTTGAATCTTCACAGCTTACCAACAATATATACGTATATACATATATGTATATATGAATTCTACAACACCCGAAAATCTTGTTGTTCAACATTGTTGAACATAACGAATGTTGAGATAACCGAAACATCACGATTTTCACCGTTGACGTCTCATCTCACCCTTACATATATGAGTTGAGAGGTGTAGTGTACTCACACTCACCTCTCACTCGGTCCCTACGTACAGAGTTGTCGACAACGTACACTTTACACTCTATGCTAGGCGAAGAAATCTATGAAATTATTATGAAATTTCTAAAAAGATCTTAGAAAAATGTCGGTACTGAAAGGTTTGACGAATAACAAGATTGATCTACGTTAAACCTAGATCATACCGATCACTTCTAACGTAAAAGTAACGAATTACCGAAATAACTTAGACGATTTCGGTGTAATAGAGTTCAAATAGAACTGAAACTATTAATTTCATGTTTACTGTCGATATTGTAAACTTGACGAATAATAAAATTGGTCTACATAATGCATTAGATATTTTATCGATCACTTCTAGCGTAAGAGTAAGGAATTACGAAATGAATTACACGATTAGGTGCAGACGTGCTTGTCCTACTTTTGTACCTCATGATAACCTCTGGTAACGCCACCAAGTGCCCTGCATTATATATTTGATGCACCTTAGGATACAAACTATGCAGATTATTTCCAAATAGAAGTTTGTTTTGAGTTTTATTTTAACCATTAATGTCATTTGTTTAAGTAATAATATTTGTTGAATTTAATGAAATAACTTTTCAAGCGATCTAATTAAAGTTATTGCAAAAAATGTTTTATAAAATGATCTGTATTGTATAGTATTTTGAAAAATTTATTAAATAATAGAAAACGGACATCACCTGTATCACCTGTCGTCCCGTTGATCGTCGAGTGACTCGAGCGGGTACCAGCAACTCTTCCATTTTTCCCTATCGCGTGCAAGAGTAGCCCAGTGGGTCCTCCTTGCTCTAGGAATTCGCTGAGCATCATATCTTTCTTCCATCGCTTTCGTGAAGAAATCGGACCAACGGGTCAGTGGTCTTCCTTTAGAGCGCTTGACGTCCCGAGGAATCCAGTCGGTAACGGCTCTCGTCCATCGGTTGTCGTTGAAGCGCATCACGTGTCCGGCCCACCTTATTTTCGATATCCTGGCGTGTAGAACGGCGTCTCTGATTTTCGATCGTTGACGTAGGTCGGAAGCTCGGATCCTTTGTCTCATTTGCGAGATACGGGATACTCCTAGCATCGACCTTTCGACTGCGCGTTCGATAACGGCAAGTGATCTTTCATCCTGCTTACGTAGCGACCAGGTTTCTGCTGCATACGTTAGGGCAGGGATAATTGTCGAGTCGAAAAGGTGGGCACGGAGTCGGATGTTCTTTGTCCTCTTCACTACATCTTCGATGCTCTTAAACGTTCCCCAAGCCGCTCGTTTCCTCCTGCTCAACTCTGGGGCTAGGTCGTTCATCATGTTGATTTCACGACCTAGATAGATGTAACTGGAGCATTCGGAAATTGTCGTTCTGTTGAGCGGTGAATGGGGCATACGAAACCCATCCGTTCCTCATGAACATTGTTTTCGTTAGATTCAGTTGAAGACCGATATTTCCACAGGCGTTATCGAATTCAGTCAACATTCGTTCCGCTTGGCTGATGTTTGGTGTTATGAGAACGATATCGTCAGCAAAGCGAAGATGGTTTAATTGTCGACCGTCAATTTTCACTCCCATTTCGTCCCATTCTAATGTTCGCATGACGTTTTGTAGGGTGGCAGTGAATAGTTTTGGCGATATTGTATCGCCTTGTCGAACTCCTCTTCTTACGTCAACGGTGATATTGTTGTAGAATGGAGATGTTCTGGTCGTGAAATCTTTATATAGCTCACGAAGGATTATTATGTACCGAGTAGGGACGCCCTGGTTATCCAGAGCCTCTATAACCGCTTCTGTTTCCACTGAATCAAAGGCTTTCTTCAGATCGATAAAAGTGAGACAGAGTGGTTGTTTGTACTTTCGCGAAACTTCAATGAGTCTTGTGATCGTGTGGAGGTGGTCTATGGTACTAAATCCATTTCGGAACCCTGCTTGCTCGCATGGCTGTCCTTCGTCCAGTGTTCTGTCAATCCTGTTCAGGATGATTCGAGTAAAGAGTTTATAGACAACGGACAGCAAGCAGATTGGGCGATAATTGCCTATGTCGTGAAGGTCTCCCTTTTTGAACAACAATACGGTCTTGCTGGTTTTCCATTGAATAGGGACCTTGCATTCTGACAGGTAGCGAGTGAAGAGCCGAGCCAGGGTGTTGATGAGAACTGGCGGCAGGTTCTTCAGGTGTTCTGGTCTAATCCTGTCTGGACCGGGTGTTGTTCTGTTTTTCACCGACGATATAGCATGTCGGATTTCGGAAGGAAGGACCGGTGGAACGACATATTCGTCCTCTTTCAATTTATATGACGGTAAGAGAACATGGCTAGCGAAGAGATCCGAGTAGTACTGGTGGATGATTTTCTCCATAGCCCTTCTGGAAGCTGTAAGTGTCCCGTCAGGTTATCGGAGTGCAATCATCTTGGTCTTATAGTTGGCGAAGCCTCGCTGGGCTTTGCGAATGCTCTTCCCAGCTTCTGCAGCTTCTGCCATAACTGCTGCTCTTCTCTCTTTAAGGTCTTCTTTTATCGCTTCTGTGGTGGATAATGTTGTAATTTTATGATGTTATTAGAAAAATTATGAATTTGATTAGATAAAATGTTCGTGAACATTACATTAAACCTGAGTTCTTTCTACTAATAGTTGTGTATAATTGAAGATAACGTTTCTCATTTAGATTTCTTTGACTTTAATCCTAGTCTTCGTATTATTCTTAGTTTTTATTCCTTGTTTGAGTCTTAAAGTCGAAGTTTTAGTGGTAGTCCAAAAGTTAGTGGATGTCTATGAAATGAATTTGGATTGCTATGTAGTGTGATAAAGGGATGTGTTTATATAATACAATAATATTTCAACTCTATTATACCGAAATTGTGTAAGTTATCTCGTAATTCGTTACTCTTACACTAAATGTTACCGATATAAGATCTAATATATTATATAGATCAATGTAATTGTTCGTCAAATTTTCTAAATCGACATTAGAGATGAAATTAATAGTTTCAATATTATTTCAACACTATTATATCACAGTCACGTAAATGATTTCGTAAATCGTTACTCTTACGTTAAAAGTGATCGATAAAAGACCTGCGTATTAGGTAGATCAATCTTATTATTCGTCAAACTTTTCAATATCGACATTAAGCATGAAATCAGCAGCTTCAATATTTTTTCAGCACAATTATATCGGAATCGTGTAAATGATTTCGTAATTCCTAATTGCTATTTATTATTGTTAATATTACCATTATTGATGTTGTTATTTCAAATTTATTAATTTATCTATTTATTGTTTTCATTTGAATTCCAGTATTTCTAGTAATCACATCGTTTTTCGTATTTTTGTTAACTGTGTACATCTCTATGATATTTTGGCAACAAAATCTCCATCGGGTCTCATTGTTGGTTCGTTGTTGACAGGCGAGATATTGTTGTAAGTCGATGTTCAAGTTTCACACTCGGTAATGCGATGTATAATAGTTTGATCATTTATTACATATGATTATTATAATTATCACATATCATTTTGATGAGATGATACATAACAAAACACCCGATCATAGGATAGTCTCAACAGATCGCAGTATACAAACACTGCTCTACTGGATACAACACCTTGACCAGCATACATGTCGTATACATGTGATTTTGCGCCCCGACATTGAACCAGAGTGATCTGGCATTGGCAACCAGCAGGGATTATCCATACCGGCAAGGCCATACATTAGGGCATAAGCTCTTATAATATTGCGAACAATATCATAAGATATAGTTGCCTCCCGACACCGGGAAACAAAGTTATCGTTACCTTGACTAGGTGGGATTCTGACTTAGAGGCGTTCAGTCATAATCCCCCAGATGTTAGCTTCAGACCATTGACCGATCGGTCAAGTCCATGAACCAAATGTCTGAACCTGCTGTTCCTCTCGTACTAAGCAGGATTACTATCGCAACAATTAGTCAACAGTAGGGTAAAACTAACCTGTCTCACGACAGTCTAAACGGTCTAAACGTTGTTTATTAACGAATTTTTAAACAACGATTAAACATGTTATACGCACACACACATAAATAACTATGTGTATTTTGTATAATCACCAACATCGCATAGCATCGATTAACCGCGATCGATATTGGATCGTGTAATTAATAATCAGTCGTTCAAGGTGGCATTCTAGCAATGCTCATTAAGTCTTCATACAAACACAACACACAGAAAGAAATGTGAAAATACACCATTACACATTCTTAATGTGACATTTGTGCGTACGCCTTCGCTCGTATAAGCAATCATAATCGTCACTCTAGAACGATTCATACTTATACATATAGACACCTTGTATGTTGAGCTTTAATGGGTGATGATACGATACTACCAACTATTTGACGACATAGTCGTCAACATATGTATATTCATGCATGTTGGTTTCTCGTTGATCAAAGCCGTCCATCCACAAATCAAAAACTGTAGTTTTCGTTTTTTTGTGGTGATAAATTCAGCGATGATCCATCTGCAGGTTCACCTACAGATACCTTGTTACGACTTTTACCCGGTTCAAGCCATTGCGATTGAACTGTTTCCCGCCATATCGCGACCCGAAGGCCTCAATACAGTAGTCCGCAGTCCTCTCGAGACAGCTCAGTCCCGGACAGCGACGGGCGGTGTGTACAAATGGCAGGGACGTAATCAGCGTGAGCTGATGACTCACACTTACTAGGAATTCCTCGTTCAAGGGAAATAATTACAATTCCCTATCCCGGTCACGGAAGAGTTTCAACGGTTTACCAATACCTTTCGGTAATGGATAGGCCAGCTGATTCTTCCATTGTAGCGCGCGTGCAGCCCCGAACATCTAAGGGCATCACAGACCTGTTATCGCTCAATCTCGTGCGGCTAAACACCGCTTATCCCTCTAAGAAGTAGACTAGACATATGTATCTAGTCACTATTTAGCAGGCTAGAGTCTCGCTCGTTATCGGAATAAACCAGACAAATCGCTCCACCAACTAAGAACGGCCATGCACCACCAACCACCAAATCGAGAAAGAGCTTTCAATCTGTCAATCCTTACGGTGTCCGGGCCGGGTGAGTTTTCCCGTGTTGAGTCAAATTAAGCCGCAGGCTCCACTCCTGGTGGTGCCATTCCGTCAATTTCTTTAAGTTTCAGCTTTGCAACCATACTACCCCAGGAACCGAAAGACTTTCGTTTCCGGGAAGCTCCTCGACAAGGCAACAATACCCCATCGGATCGCTAGATGGCATAGTTTACGGTCAGAACTAGGGCGGTATCTAATCGCCTTCGAACCTCTGACTTTCGTTCTTGATTAATGAAGACATTCTTGGCAAATGCTTTCGCTTTAGGGCGTCCCCCTGCGGTCCACGAATTTCACCTCTCGCGCAGGGATACGAATGCCCCCGAATTGTCCCTCTTAACCATTATTTCAGTTCCTGAACCAATAAATAGAACCGAAGTCCTCTTTTATTATTCCATGATCGACCATTCAAGCAAACGCTTGTTCTGAGCACTTTAATTTATTCAAAGTAAACTCGCTAGCCACTATAGAAATCGAAATTTCAATAGAAAACCAGCAAATAGTCACAACAATGATTAACGCCAAAGGCGAATCATTGCATGCGACTCAGATCCAACTACGAGCTTTTTAACCGCAGCAATGACGATTTACACTAGTGGAGCTGGAATTACCGCGGCTGCTGGCACCAGACTTGCCCTCCACTTGATACTCGAAAAAAGGTTTATGATCAACTCATTGAAATGACCGTTCCATAGGAATGGTCTTTTTATTTTTAGTCACTATCTCATCTATTCAAGATTGGATAAGTTTCGCGCCTGCTGCCTTCCTTGGATGTGGTAGCCGTTTCTAAGGCTCCCTCTCCGGAGTCGAACCCTTATTCTCCGTTACCCGTAATAACCATGGTAGACTAATAGACTACCATCAGGTTGATAGGGCAGACACTTTTCCGGAATGCAAAACGGAGTGTAAAACGTACGTCGTCGCTAACTCTTATTGTGGGGACTGGAGCACCCACAGAGATTAGCAAAAGACGAGAAAGGGTAACTGCCCGACTGACGAGATCGCAAGATCGAAACACGTGTATCGGGCTCTATAAGTCAGCCCTCATTGACAGACCACTGACATGCGCGGCTCAAATAATGATAACCAGGCATTTTATGATACCTTGCATCGTGCTCTATCTAACGGGACTTTCATCTCGGCTGAAACGTTTGAAAGTTTCTAGAAAATTCTTGTTAAATATTACGTGCTTTGTTAATATTATTCCATAATTCTACAACAAATTCATATTCTAAACGTCATTACTCAGTCTGTTCTAAAACAATGTGACATCCAATAGCATTTTCTGATTCTTTGCATCGAGCTCTTTCTAACGGGGCTCTAATGATGGCTGAAAGGTTTGAAAGCGCCTAGATAATTAATGTTAAATATTACATGTTTTGTTAAATTTATTCTATAATTTTACAACAAATTCATATCCTAAACGTCATTACTCAGTCTATTTTAACACAATCTGACATCGAATAGCATTTTCTGATACCTTGCATCGAGTTCCTTCTGACGGGGCTCTAATCTTGGATGAAAGGTATGAAAGCGCATAGTTATGACAGAATATCAATTTGTTGTATAATTATAGAATGAAATTAATGTATAAGTGATCCGTTAGAAAGAGCTCGATGCCAGGAATCATAAAATGATATTAAATGTCGGATTGTTTTAGAACAGAATGAGTAATGACGATTAGAATATGAATTTGCTGTAAAATTATACAATAAAATTAACAAATCATGTAATTTTTGAAATGAATTTTATAGGTGCTCAAAAATTTCAGCCAAGATAGAAGCCCGTTAGACAGAGCTCGATGCAAGGAATCAGAAAATTATCAGTATGTCAGATTGTTTTAGAATAGACTGAGTAATGGCGTATAGATTATTAATTTGCTGCAAAATTATAGAATAAAATTATCAAATCATGTAATTTTTAAAATGATTTTTCTAGGCGCTATAAAACGTTTCAGCAAAGATTGAAGTCCCGTTAGATAGAGCTCGATGAAAGGAATCAGAAAATTATTAGTATGTGAGATTCTTTCTATTTTGACTGCCACTTGCGGTGGTATGATGTCATAGTATATACACAATATGTGGAGTACTGTGCAAAAACGTTTGCGTCAGCAGGGATTCGAACCCAGATATCAAAAAATGATATTGAATGTCAGAATGTTTTAACACAGACTGAGTAATGACGTTTAGAATACGAAATTATTGCAAAATTATAGAATAAAATTAAGAAAGAATGTAATTTTTAAAATGAATTTTCTAGGCGCTTTCATACGTTTCAGCCAAGATTAAAGTCCCGTTAGATAGAGCTAGATGCCAGGAACTAGAAAATGATATTGATTGTCAGATTGTTTTAGAACAGACTGTGTAATGACGTTCAGAATATGAATTTTTTGTGAAATTATAGAAGAAAATCAACAAACCATGTAATTTTCAAAATGAATTTTCTAGGCGCTTTCAAACGTTTCAGCCTAGATTAAAGCCCCGTTAGATAGAGCTCGACGCAGGGTATCAGAAAATGCTATTGGATGTCAGATTGTTTCAGAAAAGATGGAGTAACGACATTTAGAATTTGCAATTTTTTATAAAATTGCAGAATAAATTTAACAAAGCACGTAGTATTTAACATGAATTTTCTAGGCGCTTTCAATCCTTTCAGCCATAATTAAAGTCCCGTTAGACAGAGCTCGATGCAAGGTATCAGATAATACTAATGAATGTCAGACTGTTTTAGAACAGACTGAGTGATGACGTTTAGAATATGGATTTGCTGCAAAATCATAGCATAAGATTAACAAAGCACGTAGAATTTAGCATGAATTATCTATGCGGTTTGAAACCTTTCACCCAATATTAGATCCACGTTAGAAAGAGGTCGATGCAAGAATCAGAAAATGATATTGAGTGTTAGATTATCTTAGAACAGACTGAGTAATAGCGTTTAGAATATGAATTTGATGTAAAATAATAGAATCAAATTAACAAAGCATGTAATTTTTAAAATGAATTTTCTAGGCGCTTCATACGTTTCCCATGGTGAAAGTCCCGTTAGATAGAGCTCGATGCAACGAATCAGAAAATGATATTGTATGTCAGATTATTTAGAACAGACTGAGTAATGACGTTTAAAACACGAATGTGTTGTAAAATTATAAAATAAAATTAACAAAGTATGTAAATTTCAACATGAATTTTCTTTCCGCTTTCATACGTTTCAGCCAAGATTAGAGCCCCGTTAGAAAGAGCTCGATGCAAGGAATCAGAAAATGGTAATGTATGCCAGATTGTTTTAGAACAGACTGAGTGATGACGTTCAGAATATGAATTTGTTGTAAAACTATAGAATGAAATTAACAAAGCATGTAATTTTTGAAATGCATTATCTATGGCGCTTTCAAACCTTCCAGCCAAGATTACAGCCCCGTTAGATAGAGCTCGATGCCAGGAATCAGAAAATGATATTGAATGTCAGATTGTTTTAGAACAGACTGAGCAATGACGCTTTAGAAAATGAATTTGTTGTAAAATTATGGAACAAAATTAACGATGCACGCAATATTTAACATGAATTATCTAGGCGCTTTCAAACCTTCCAGCCATGATTAGAGCCCATTTAGAATGAGCTCGAGGCCAGAGAAAATGTTATGAATGTCAGATTGTTTTGGAGCATACTGAGTAATGACTTCTCGTATTTGAATTTTTTGTAAATTATAGAATAAAATTAACAAAGCTCGTATTATTTAACATGAATTTCCTAGGCTCTTTCAAAACCATCAGCCAAGATTAGAGCCCCTTTAGAAAGAGCTCGATGCCAGGAGTAAGAAATTGATATTGAATGTCAGATTGTTTGAGAACAGACTGAGTAATGACGCTTAGAAAATGAATTTGTTGTAAAATAATGGAATAAAATTTGCAAAGCACGTAATTTTTGGAATGAATGTTCCAGTCGCTTTCATACGTTTCAGCCAATATGGAAGTCCCGTTAGATAGAGCTCGATGCAAGGAATCAGAAAATGGTAATGCATGTCAGATTGTTTTAGAACATACTGAGTAATGGCTTTTAAAATTTGAATTTTCTGTAAAATTATAGAATAAAATTAACAAAAAGCGTATTATTTAACATGAATTTCCTAGGCTCTTTCAAACCTTTTAGCCAAGATTAGAGCCCCTTCAGAAGGAGCTCGATGATAGGAATAAGAAAATGATATTGAATGCCAGATTGTTTTAGATCAGACTGAGTAATGACGTTAGAAAAATAAAGTTTTTGTAAAATTATGGAATAAAATTAGCAAAGCATGTAGTTTTTAGAATGAATGTTCCGGAGCTTTCATACATTAAAGTCAAGGTGAAAGTCCCGTTAGATAGAGCTCGATGCAGAGAATCAGTACGATATTGATTGTCAGATTGTTTTTGAACAGACTGAGTAATGCCTTTTAGAATTTAAATTTTTTGTGAAGTTGTAGAATAAAATTAACAAAGCACGTAATATTTAACATGAGCTTCCTAGGCCCTTTCAAACATTTCAGCCAAGATTAGAGCCCGTTAGAAAGAGCTTGATGCAAGGTATCAGAAAATGTTACTGGATGTCAGGCAGTTTTTAAACAGAATGAGTAATGACGTTAGCATATGAATCTTGTTTTAAAATTATAGAATAAAATTAGCAAAGCATGTAATATTTAACAAAAATTTTCTAGGCGCTTTCAAACGTTTCAGCCAAGATTAAAGCCCCGTTAGATAGAGCTTGATGCAAGGTATCAGAAAATGCTATTGGATGTCAGATTTTTCTAGAACAGACTGAGTAATGACGTTTAGAATACGAATTTGTTGTAAAGTTATAGAATAAATTAACAAAGCATGTAATATTTAACATGAATTTTCCAGGCGCTTTCAAACGTTTCAGCCAAGATTAAAGCCCCGTTAGATAGAGCTTGATGCTAGGTATCAGAAAGTGCTATTGGATGTCAGATTCTTTTAGAACAGACTGAGTAGTGACGTTTAGAATACGAATTTGTTGTAAAGTTATAGAATAAAATTAACAAAGCATGTAATATTTAACATGAATTTTCTAGGCGCTTTCAAACCTTTCAGCCATGATTAGAGCCCCGTTAGATAGAGCTTGATGCAAGGTATCAGAAAATGCTACTGGATGTCAGACTGCTTTAGAACAGACTGAGTAATGACGTTAGAATACGAATTTGTTGTAAGATTATAGAATAATATCAACAAAGCATGTAATATTTAACATGAATTTTCTAGGCGCTTTCAAACCTTTCAGCAGTGATTAGAGCCCCGTTAGATAGAGCTCGATGCAAGGTATCAGAAAATGCTATTGGATGTCAGATTCTTTTAGAACAGACTGAGTAATGACGTTAGAATACGAATTTGTTGTAAAGTTATAGAATAAATTCACAAAGCATGTAATATTTAACATGAATTTTCTAGGCGCTTTCAAACCTTTCAGCCATGATTAGAGCCCCGTTAGATAGAGCTCGATGCAAGGTATCAGAAAATGCTATTGGATGTCAGACTGTTTTAGAACAGACTGAGTAATGACGTTTAGAATACATTTGTTGTAATATTATAGAATAAATTAAGCAAAGCATGTAATATTTAACATGAATTTTCCAGGCGCTTTCAAACGTTTCAGCCAAGATTAAAGCCCGTTAGATAGAGCTCGATGCAAGGTATCAGAAAATGCTATTGGATGTCAGATTGTTTTAGAACAGACTGAGTAATGACGTTTAGAATACGAATTTGTTGTAAAGTTATAGAATAAAATTAAAAAGCATGTAATATTTAACATGAATTTTCTAGGAGCTTTCAAATCTTTCAGCCATGATTAGAGACCCGTTAGATAGAGCTTGATGCAAGGTATCAGAAAATGCTATTGGATGTCAGACTGTTTTAGAACAGACTGAGTAATGACGTTAGAATATGAATTTGTTGTAAAATTATAGAATAAATTAACAAAGCATGTAATATTTAACATGAATTTTCAGGAGCTTTCAAACCTTTCAGCCATGATTAGAGTCCCGTTAGATAGAGCTCGATGCAAGGTATCAGAAAATGCTATTGGATGTCAGATTGTTCTAGAATAGACTGAGTAATGACGTTTAGAATATGAATTTGTTGTAAATTATAGAATAAATTAACAAAGCATGTAATATTTAACATGAATTTTCTAGGCGCTTTCAAACCTTTCAGCCAGTGATTAGAGCCCCGTTAGATAGAGCTCGATGCAAGGTATCAGAAAATGCTATTGGATGTCAGATTCTTTTAGAACAGACTGAGTAATGACGTTTAGAATACGAATTTGTTGTAAATTATAGAATAAATTAACAAAGCATGTAATATTTAACATGAATTTTCTAGGCGCTTTCAAATCTTTCAGCCATGATTAAAGCCCCGTTAGATAGAGCTCGATGCAAGGTACCAGAAAATGCTATTGGATGTCAGATTGTTTAGAATAGACTGAGTAATGACGTTTAGAAATAATTTGTTGTAAAGTTATAGAATAAATTAACAAAGCATGTAATATTTAACATGAATTTTCTAGACGCTTTCAAACCTTTCAGCCATGATTAAAGCCCCGTTAGATAGAGCTCGATGCAAGGTATCAGAAAATGCTATTGGATGTCAGATTCTTTTAGAACAGACTGAGTAATGACGTTTAGAATACGAATTTGTTGTAAATTATAGAATAAATTAACAAAGCATGTAATATTAACATGAATTTTCTAGGCGCTTTCAAACCTTTCAGCCATGATTAGAGCCCCGTTAGATAGAGCTCGATGCAAGGTATCAGAAAATGCTATTGGATGTCAGATTCTTTAGAACAGACTGAGTAATGACGTTTAGAATACGAATTTGTTGTAAAGTTATAGAATAAATTAACAAAGCATGTAATATTTAACATGAATTTTCCAGGCGCTTTCAAACCTTTCAGCCATGATTAGAGCCCCGTTAGATAGAGCTCGATGCAAGGTATCAGAAAATGCTATTGGATGTCAGACTGTTTTAGAACAGACTGAGTAATGACGTTTAGAATACGAATTTGTTGTAAAGTTATAGAATAAAATTAACAAAGCATGTAATATTTAACATGAATTTTCTAGGCGCTTTCAAATCTTTCAGCCAATGATTAGAAGCCCCGTTAGATAGAGCTCGATGCAAGGTATCAGAAAATGCTATTGGATGTCAGACTGTTTTAGAACAGACTGAGTAATGACGTTTAGAATATGAATTTGTTGTAAAGTTATAGAATAAATTAACAAAGCATGTAATATTAACATGAATTTTCTAGGCGCTTTCAAACCTTCAGCCATGATTAGAGCCCCGTTAGATAGAGCTCGATGCAAGGTATCAGAAAATGCTATTGGATGTCAGATTGCTTTAGAATAGACTGAGTAATGACGTTTAGAATATGATTTGTTGTAAAATTATAGAATAAAATTAATAAAGCATGTAATATTTAACATGAATTTTCTAGGCGCTTTCAAACCTTTCAGCCATGATTAGAGCCCCGTTAGATAGAGCTCGATGCAAGGTATCAGAAAATGCTATTGGATGTCAGATTGTTTAGAACAGACTGAGTATGACGTTTAGAATATGAATTTGTTGTAAAATTATAGAATAAATTAACAAAGCATGTAATATTTAACATGAATTTTCTAGGCGCTTTCAAACCTTTCAGCCATGATTAGAGCCCCGTTAGATAGAGCTCGATGCAAGGTATCAGAAAATGCTATTGGATGTCAGATTGTTTTAGAACAGACTGAGTAATGACGTTTAGAATATGAATTTGTTGTAAAATTATAGAATAAATTAGCAAAAGCATGTAATATTTAACATGAATTTTCTAGGCGCTTTCAAACCTTTCAGCCATGATTAGAGCCCCGTTAGATAGAGCTCGATGCAAGGTATCAGAAAATGCTATTGGATGTCAGATTGTTTAGAACAGACTGAGTAATGACGTTTAGAATATGAATTTGTTGTAAATTATAGAATAAATTACAAAAGCATGTAATATTTAACATGAATTTTCTAGGCGCTTTCAAACCTTTCAGCCATGATTAGAGCCCCGTTAGATAGAGCTCGATGCAAGGTATCAGAAAATGCTATTGGATGTCAGATTGTTTAGAACAGACTGAGTAATGACGTTTAGAATACGAATTTGTTGTAAAATTATAGAATAAATTAACAAAAGCATGTAATATTTAACATGAATTTTCTAGGCGCTTTCAAACGTTTCAGCCATGATTAGAGCCCCGTTAGATAGAGCTCGATGCAAGGTATCAGAAAATGCTATTGGATGTCAGATTGTTTTAGAACAGACTGAGTAATGACGTTTAGAATACGAATTTGTTGTAAATTATAGAATAAATTAACAAAGCATGTAATATTTAACATGAATTTTCTAGGCGCTTTCAAACGTTTCAGCCATGATTAGAGCCCCGTTAGATAGAGCTCGATGCAAGGTATCAGAAAATGCTATTGGATGTCAGATTGTTTAGAACAGACTGAGTAATGACGTTTAGAATGAATTTGTTGTAAATTATAGAATAAATTAACAAAGCATGTAATATTTAACATGAATTTTCTAGGCGCTTTCAAACCTTTCAGCCATGATTAGAGCCCCGTTAGATAGAGCTCGATGCAAGGTATCAGAAAATGCTATTGGATGTCAGATTGTTTTAGAACAGACTGAGTAATGACGTTTAGAATACGAATTTGTTGTAAAGTTATAGAATAAATTAACAAAGCATGTAATATTTAACATGAATTTTCTAGGCGCTTTCAAACCTTTCAGCCATGATTAGAGCCCCGTTAGATAGAGCTCGATGCAAGGTATCAGAAAATGCTATTGGATGTCAGATTCTTTTAGAACAGACTGAGTAATGACGTTTAGAATACGAATTTGTTGTAAAGTTATAGAATAAATTAACAAAGCATGTAATATTTAACATGAATTTTCTAGGCGCTTTCAAACCTTTCAGCCATGATTAGAGCCCCGTTAGATAGAGCTCGATGCAAGGTATCAGAAAATGCTATTGGATGTCAGATTGTTTTAGAACAGACTGAGTAATGACGTTTAGAATATGAATTTGTTGTAAATTATAGAATAAATTAAGCAAAGCATGTAATATTTAACATGAATTTTCTAGGCGCTTTCAAACGTTTCAGCCATGATTAAAGCCCCGTTAGATAGAGCTCGATGCAAGGTATCAGAAAATGCTATTGGATGTCAGATTCTTTTAGAACAGACTGAGTAATGACGTTTAGAATACGAATTTGTTGTAAATTATAGAATAAATTAACAAAGCATGTAATATTTAACATGAATTT
The DNA here is from genome assembly GCA_019055375.1 of Parelaphostrongylus tenuis. Classification (NCBI taxonomy): domain Eukaryota; kingdom Metazoa; phylum Nematoda; class Chromadorea; order Rhabditida; family Metastrongylidae; genus Parelaphostrongylus; species Parelaphostrongylus tenuis. The sequence goes on from JAHQIW010001662.1 coordinate 28,850, forward strand.
TCTAGGCGCTTTCAAACTTTCAGCCATGATTAGAGCCCCGTTAGATAGAGCTCGATGCAAGGTATCAGAAAATGCTATTGGATGTCAGATTGTTTTAGAATAGACTGAGTAATGACGTTTAGAATATGAATTTGTTGTAAAATTATAGAATAAATTAACAAAGCATGTAATATTTAACATGAATTTTCTAGGCGCTTTCAAACCTTTCAGCCATGATTAGAGCCCGTTAGATAGAGCTCGATGCAAGGTATCAGAAAATGCTATTGGATGTCAGATTGTTTAGAATAGACTGAGTAATGACGTTTAGAATGAATTTGTTGTAAATTATAGAATAAATTAACAAAGCATGTAATATTTAACATGAATTTTCTAGGCGCTTTCAAACCTTTCAGCCATGATTAGAGCCCCGTTAGATAGAGCTCGATGCAAGGTATCAGAAAATGCTATTGGATGTCAGATTGTTTTAGAACAGACTGAGTAATGACGTTTAGAAATACGAATTTGTTGTAAATTATAGAATAAATTAACAAAGCATGTAATATTTAACATGAATTTTCTAGGCGCTTTCAAATCTTTCAGCCATGATTAGAGCCCCGTTAGATAGAGCTCGATGCAAGGTATCAGAAAATGCTATTGGATGTCAGATTGTTTAGAATAGACTGAGTAATGACGTTTAGAAATGAATTTGTTGTAATATTATAGAATAAATTAACAAAACATGTAATATTTAACATGAATTTTCTAGGCGCTTTCAAACCTTTCAGCCATGATTAGAGCCCCGTTAGATAGAGCTCGATGCAAGGTATCAGAAAATGCTATTGGATGTCAGATTGTTTTAGAACAGACTGAGTAATGACGTTTAGAATACGAATTTGTTGTAAAGTTATAGAATAAATTAACAAAGCATGTAATATTTAACATGAATTTTCTAGGCGCTTTCAAACCTTTCAGCCATGATTAGAGCCCCGTTAGATAGAGCTCGATGCAAGGTATCAGAAAATGCTATTGGATGTCAGATTGTTTAGAACAGACTGAGTAATGACGTTTAGAATACGAATTTGTTGTAAATTATAGAATAAATTAACAAAGCATGTAATATTTAACATGAATTTTCTAGCGCTTTCAAACCTTTCAGCCATGATTAGAGCCCCGTTAGATAGAGCTCGATGCAAGGTATCAGAAAATGCTATTGGATGTCAGATTGTTTTAGAACAGACTGAGTAATGACGTTTAGAATACGAATTTGTTGTAAATTATAGAATAAATTAACAAAAGCATGTAATATTTAACATGAATTTTCTAGGCGCTTTCAAATCTTTCAGCCAATGATTAGAGCCCCTTTAGACAGAGCTCGATGCAAGGTATCAGAAAATGCTATTGGATGTCAGATTGTTTAGAACAGACTGAGTAATGACGTTTAGAATACGAATTTGTTGTAAATTATAGAATAAAATTCAGCAAAGCATGTAATATTTAACATGAATTTTCTAGGCGCTTTCAAATCCTTCAGCCATGATTAGAGCCCCGTTAGATAGAGCTCGATGCAAGGTATCAGAAAATGCTATTGGATGTCAGATTGTTTAGAATAGACTGAGTAATGACGTTTAGAAATGAATTGTTGTAAATTATAGAATAAATTCACAAAGCATGTAATATTTAACATGAATTTTCTAGGCGCTTTCAAACCTTTCAGCCATGATTAGAGCCCCGTTAGATAGAGCTCGATGCAAGGTATCAGAAAATGCTATTGGATGTCAGATTGTTTAGAATAGACTGAGTAATGACGTTTAGAAATGAATTTGTTGTAAATTATAGAATAAATTAACAAAGCATGTAATATTTAACATGAATTTTCTAGGCGCTTTCAAACCTTTCAGCCATGATTAGAGCCCCGTTAGACAGAGCTCGATGCAAGGTATCAGAAAATGCTATTGGATGTCAGATTGTTTAGAACAGACTGAGTAATGACGTTTAGAATATGAATTTGTTGTAATATTATAGAATAAAATTAACAAAGCATGTAATATTTAACATGAATTTTCTAGGCGCTTTCAAACCTTTCAGCCATGATTAGAGCCCCGTTAGATAGAGCTCGATGCAAGGTATCAGAAAATGCTATTGGATGTCAGATTGTTTAAGAATAGACTGAGTAATGACGTTTAGAATGAATTTGTTGTAAAATTATAGAATAAATTAAAAAGCATGTAATATTTAACATGAATTTTCTAGGCGCTTTCAAACCTTTCAGCCATGATTAGAGCCCCGTTAGACAGAGCTCGATGCAAGGTATCAGAAAATGCTATTGGATGTCAGATTGTTTAAGAATAGACTGAGTAATGACGTTTAGAATATGAATTTGTTGTAAATTATAGAATAAATTAACAAAGCATGTAATATTTAACATGAATTTTCTAGGCGCTTTCAAACCTTTCAGCCATGATTAGAGCCCCGTTAGATAGAGCTCGATGCAAGGTATCAGAAAATGCTATTGGATGTCAGATTGTTTAGAACAGACTGAGTAATGACGTTTAGAAATGAATTTGTTGTAAATTATAGAATAAATTAAAAAGCATGTAATATTTAACATGAATTTTCTAGGCGCTTTCAAACCTTTCAGCCATGATTAGAGCCCCGTTAGATAGAGCTCGATGCAAGGTATCAGAAAATGCTATTGGATGTCAGATTGTTTAAGAATAGACTGAGTAATGACGTTTAGAATACTTTGTTGTAAATTATAGAATAAATTACAAAAGCATGTAATATTTAACATGAATTTTCCAGGCGCTTTCAAACCTTTCAGCCATGATTAGAGCCCCGTTAGATAGAGCTCGATGCAAGGTATCAGAAAATGCTATTGGATGTCAGATTCTTTTAGAACAGACTGAGTAATGACGTTTAGAATACGAATTTGTTGTAAATTATAGAATAAAATTAACAAAGCATGTAATATTTAACATGAATTTTCTAGGCGCTTTCAAACCTTTCAGCCATGATTAGAGCCCCGTTAGACAGAGCTCGATGCAAGGTATCAGAAAATGCTATTGGATGTCAGATCTTTTAGAACAGACTGAGTAATGACGTTTAGAATACGAATTTGTTGTAAATTATAGAATAAAATTAACAAAGCATGTAATATTTAACATGAATTTTCTAGGCGCTTTCAAACCTTTCAGCCAAGATTAGAGCCCCGTTAGACAGAGCTCGATGCAAGGTATCAGAAAATGCTATTGGATGTCAGATTGTTTAAGAACAGACTGAGTAATGACGTTTAGAATATGAATTGTTGTAAAGTTATAGAATAAATTCACAAAGCATGTAATATTTAACATGAATTTTCTAGGGCTTTCAAACCTTTCAGCCATGATTAGAGCCCCGTTAGACAGAGCTCGATGCAAGGTATCAGAAAATGCTATTGGATGTCAGATTGTTTAGAATAGACTGAGTAATGACGTTTAGAATACGAATTGTTGTAAATTATAGAATAAATTCAACAAAGCATGTAATATTTAACATGAATTTTCTAGGCGCTTTCAAACTTTCAGCCATGATTAGAGCCCCTTTAGACAGAGCTCGATGCAAGGTATCAGAAAATGCTATTGGATGTCAGATTGTTTAAGAATAGACTGAGTAATGACGTTTAGAAATGAATTTGTTGTAAAATTATAGAATAAATTAACAAAGCATGTAATATTTAACATGAATTTTCTAGGCGCTTTCAAACCTTTCAGCCATGATTAGAGCCCCGTTAGATAGAGCTCGATGCAAGGTATCAGAAAATGCTATTGGATGTCAGATTGTTTTAAGAACAGACTGAGTAATGACGTTTAGAAATACGAATTTGTTGTAAAGTTATAGAATAAATTAACAAAGCATGTAATATTTAACATGAATTTTCTAGGCGCTTTCAAACCTTTCAGCAATGATTAGAGCCCCGTTAGATAGAGCTCGATGCAAGGTATCAGAAAATGCTATTGGATGTCAGATTCTTTAGAACAGACTGAGTAATGACGTTTAGAAAATGAATTTGTTGTAAAGTTATAGAATAAATTAACAAAGCATGTAATATTTAACATGAATTTTCTAGGCGCTTTCAAACCTTTCAGCATGATTAGAGCCCCGTTAGATAGAGCTCGATGCAAGGTATCAGAAAATGCTATTGGATGTCAGATTGTTTAGAACAGACTGAGTAATGACGTTTAGAATACGAATTTGTTGTAAAGTTATAGAATAAATTAACAAAGCATGTAATATTTAACATGAATTTTCTAGGCGCTTTCAAACCTTTCAGCCATGATTAGAGCCCCGTTAGATAGAGCTCGATGCAAGGTATCAGAAAATGCTATTGGATGTCAGATTGTTTTAGAACAGACTGAGTAATGACGTTTAGAAATGAATTTGTTGTAAATTATAGAATAAATTCACAAAGCATGTAATATTTAACATGAATTTTCTAGGCGCTTTCAAATCCTTTCAGCCATGATTAGAGCCCCGTTAGATAGAGCTCGATGCAAGGTATCAGAAAATGCTATTGGATGTCAGATTGTTTAGAATAGACTGAGTAATGACGTTTAGAAATGAATTTGTTGTAAAATTATAGAATAAATTAACAAAGCATGTAATATTTAACATGAATTTTCTAGGCGCTTTCAAACCTTTCAGCCAGTGATTAGAGCCCCGTTAGATAGAGCTCGATGCAAGGTATCAGAAAATGCTATTGGATGTCAGATTGTTTTAGAACAGACTGAGTAATGACGTTTAGAATACGAATTTGTTGTAAAGTTATAGAATAAATTAGCAAAGCATGTAATATTTAACATGAATTTTCTAGGCGCTTTCAAACCTTTCAGCCATGATTAGAGCCCCGTTAGATAGAGCTCGATGCAAGGTATCAGAAAATGCTATTGGATGTCAGATTGTTTTAGAACAGACTGAGTAATGACGTTTAGAATACGAATTTGTTGTAAATTATAGAATAAAATTAACAAAGCATGTAATATTTAACATGAATTTTCTAGGCGCTTTCAAACCTTTCAGCCAATGATTAGAGCCCCGTTAGATAGAGCTCGATGCAAGGTATCAGAAAATGCTATTGGATGTCAGATTCTTTTAGAACAGACTGAGTAATGACGTTTAGAATACGAATTTGTTGTAAAGTTACAGAATAAATTAACAAAGCATGTAATATTTAACATGAATTTTCTAGGCGCTTTCAAACCTTTCAGCCATGATTAGAGCCCCGTTAGATAGAGCTCGATGCAAGGTATCAGAAAATGCTATTGGATGTCAGATTGCTTTAGAATAGACTGAGTAATGACGTTTAGAATGAATTTGTTGTAAATTATAGAATAAATTAACAAAGCATGTAATATTTAACATGAATTTTCTAGGCGCTTTCAAACCTTTCAGCCGTGATTAGAGCCCCGTTAGATAGAGCTTCGATGCAAGGTATCAGAAAATGCTATTGGATGTCAGAATCTTTTAGAACAGACTGAGTAATGACGTTTAGAAATCGAATTTGTTGTAATATTATAGAATAAAATTAACAAAGCATGTAATATTTAACATGAATTTTCTAGGCGCTTTCAAACCTTTCAGCAGTGATTAGAGCCCCGTTAGAAAGAGCTCGATGCAAGGTATCAGAAAATGCTATTGGATGTCAGATTGCTTCAGAATAGACTGAGTAATGACGTTTAGAATTACTTGTTGTAAATTATAGAATAAAATTAAAAAGCATGTAATATTTAACATGAATTTTCTAGGCGCTTTCAAACCTTTCAGCCGTGATTAGAGCCCCGTTAGATAGAGCTCGATGCAAGGTATCAGAAAATGCTATTGGATGTCAGATTGCTTTAGAATAGACTGAGTAATGACGTTTAGAATACTTGTTGCAAAATTATAGAAAAATTAATAAAGCGTGTAATATTTAACATGAATTTTCTAGGCGCTTTCAAACCTTTCAGCCGTGATTAGAGCCCCGTTAGATAGAGCTCGATGCAAGGTGTCAGAAAATGCTATTGGATGTCAATTCTTTAGAACAGACTGAGTAATGACGTTTAGAATACATTTGTTGTAAAATTATAGAACAAAATTAATAAAGCATGTAATATTTAACATGAATTTTCTAGGCGCTTTCAAACCTTTCAGCCAGTATTAGAGCCCCGTTAGATAGAGATCGATGCAAGGTATCAGAAAATGCTATTGGATGTCAGATTCTTTTAGAACAGACTGAGTAATGACGTTTAGAATGCGAATTTGTTGCTAAAGTTATAGAATAAAGTTAACAAAGCATGTAATATTTAACATGAATTTTCTAGGCGCTTTCAAATCTTTCAGCCGTGATTAGAGCCCCGTTAGACAGAGCTCGATGCAAGGCATCAGAAAATGCTATTGGATGTCAGATTCTTTTAGAACAGACTGAGTAATGACGTTTAGAATACATTTGTTGCAAATTATAGAATAAAATTAACAAAGCATGTAATATTTAATATGAATTTTCTAGGCGCCTTTCAACCTTTCAGCCATGATTAGAGCCCGTTAGAAAGAGCTCGATGCAAGGTATCAGAAAATGCTATTGGATGTCAGATTCTTTTAGAACAGACTGAGTAATGACGTTTAGAAAACGAATTGTTGTAAAGCTTTAGAATAAAATTAACAACGCATGTAATATCTAACATGAATTTTCTAGGCGCTTTCAACATGTTCAGCCATGATTAGAGCCCCGTTAGAAAGAGCTCGATGCAAGGTATCAGAAAATGCTATTGGATGTCAGACTGTTTTAAAATGAACTGAGTAATGACGTCTAGAATACTTTGTTGTAAAATTATAGAATAAAATTAACGAAGCATGTAATATTTAACATGAATTTTCTAGGCGCTTTCAAACGTTCAGCCATGATTAGAGCCCCGTTAGACAGAGCTCGATGCAAGGTATCAGAAAATGCTATTGGATGTCAGATTCTTTTAGAACAGACTGAGTAATGACGTTCAGAACATGAATTTGTTGTAAAATTATAGAATTTGATTTAGAGGATTCTTAACAGAATGGACCTGTTTCTTCCCTTTTGATGTTTCGTCGTCTCTGTGTGCTTTGTCGTTCCATATCAAGGTGGGGGTCTTCGGGCTGGCTGGGGGACGTGTTGTCCTCCTGGGGCTCCTTTCTTCTTATTAGCTGGCCCCTTTTTGCCGGGTCATTGCTTTCTTCGATATGTTGCTCTTTTCTCTAGTTCTTAGTTACGTTCCGGCGCGCGCGTCGTGGGGGGGGCTGGGGGCGAGGCTGGGGGTATGTTCTTAGAGACGCTCTCTCTTGTTTGTGCTGTTCAAACTTTGTCAAAAACCCATTCAATCCATGATGTTTTGGGTTGCCGCAGGGGGCGGCTTCCTTTCACGTGTGTGGTGTTTGCGCTAGTTTAATCCTATGCTCACGACTAGAACTACTTTCTTTATAGTTTCGCGAAGCACTGTAATGTATCTCGTTATAGTTTGAGTAGCGTCGCTCTCTGTGATACGTTATTTTGTTTTTCTTATGGCTGCTCTTGTTAGTCTTTTGAACGAGTTGTGTCCGGTATATATTTTTTAGGATCGGGGGGTGTGGTGTAGGTGTGTATTTAGGTGTTGGGTATGGAAGGCGTTCAGTGCGAATTTTGGGTCGGAGGCAGTTGCTTGGTTGGTTATAAAAATCCTCATGTTTTAACGTGCTCTTTCATAAAACGCTCCTATTTTTTTCTTTCTTGTCTTCCACATCTTTACCTCTCCTGTTTTTTCCCTTCCGTCTTTTCTTTTTCCCCTCTCTTCCTCTTCTTTCTCTTTTTCCTTTTCTCCCTTTTCTTCTCCCCCTCCTTCTTTTTTTCTTCTCCCTCCCTCTCTCTCTTCCTTCTTTTCCCCTCTCCCCCCCCTTCTTTTTCTTTTTTTTTCCCCCTTTTCTCCTCCTCCCTCTTTTCCTCCCTCCCCCTCCACTTTTTCCTTTTCCAGCGCGTTGTGTTGGCGCGCCGGGTATCTCGCACGTCTCACCCCGTGCCTTATCTGATTTGACATTGTGTGATTTGTCTTCCCTCCCCCAACACTTAAAAACACGTTTTTTGATTGTTGCCCCACTCACCGGATCCTTTGCTTGAGAGTTTCTTTTCCTAACACGAATTGGCACCCCGATTCCTTTTTCCATCGTCGCCCACTCGCGGCCGTCTCTTCCCCAACCCTTTCCCTATTAACTAACTTATGGCCTCCCTGTTTGCCAAGAAAACAGATTAAATGATCTGACTTTTTCTCCTCACAACACCTTATAGTCCCGGCCCGTGTACTGCTGGCATTCCCAGAGAACCTTCATCGCCAACTTTCGGCATGTGCTCCTCCTTTACCCTTCATCTTCTTACAACTGGGTGCTGCTATATCAAAAGCACATT
>JAHQIW010001663.1:0-24146 GCA_019055375.1 Parelaphostrongylus tenuis
AGGCAATACGACAGAACTTTTCCCACAACCTAATGTTTCGCACGTCAATGCTCTTATCTGTTTTAGAATATGGTACATTTCCGTTATTTTCAGCCATTCTTCGATGTTTGTAAAAAAAGTCATTCTTATTTATTCAAACTTCTAGTGGCCATTCGACAGCTCAAGACCCGGCGATTTGAACACCGTGCTTGGTTTCTGAAAGGTTTCTTAGTGTCCGCAGCAGTGAAAATGCAATTGTACCTTTATTTCAAGTGTTTTTCCAAGACTACGCTCAAATTTCAATGTATCTCATAATTATTATTTGAGCCGATATGTCATGTGGTCTGGTAATGTGCTCCTGTACAGCCCGATACACGTAATTCGACCTTACAGTCTCGTCAGTCGGGCAGAACATGGCGTCTTTTAGTCTTTTTAGCCAATCCTCTCAGGAGTTCTACTCTTTCCTAAAAAAGTCAGCGACGGCTAACGATTTACATTGTTAGTCAAGTGAAATTATCACCGAACATACAGTGTGTACACTCGATTGCTCTTTGGCTGGAAACACGTGTATCGGGCTGTATAAGAGTCCATTACCAGGCCACATGACATGTTGGCTCAAGTAATAAACATAAAATACATGTGTATTTTATATCTAGACCGTTTTTCGCGAGACAAAGATTTTCTCATAGATTTTTGGTAAATATTCGATGGCTTGAATAGTGAGGGTTCCCAATATTGTGCATGCTTCCTAGAACCGCCTTTTAAGTGCACCGTAGTAGCAAGATCACGTTTCACACACGGCGCTCATTTTTTTTTTTGCTCGACTAGGATATGTGCACGGCTTTTCAACAGACTTTTGACAATGAATGAAAGGCATGCATTATGTAAGTACTTAAAAATCAGCCAACCCTGTGCATATGATTCTAGTCGTAACATGGTAGAAGGTGTCGAATGGAAATTGGGCCCATGTGACGAATTTCCGTGTTAACTTGACGCATCAATTCAGTATTTTTATACTATAGCGCTGCTCTCTTGTCAATTTGAGAGCCATGAAAGTATGGAGGAGCTAATTTGCCAACGTCAATACGGATTTGTCCAATTCAACGCTGTCAGCTATCAGCAGAAGGAGCAAGCTTTATGGGGCGCGCGGGAGCCTTGGAGTAATCTACATTTGACGCCAACGGATTTGCGCTTTAGTAAGACTGGGCTCACTACGCATTCGGCCCACTCAACGACTGCACTCTGTCGAGAGCTGTTTCCAGGCTTCTGGGGCAAGGACAGTTGGTCGTCAAACTATCCGGATCTCAGCCCAGTGGAATATTCCGTGTGATCTACACTAGAGGAAGTTTCAGCTACTCATTACACCAGCGTAGACGCACTTAAAACGACATTGACACGCGCATGGGACGAAATTTCGGTGCAAACATGTGGAGCATTGTGGGAAATTTTTGTAAGCAACTTCGTAAATGCAGAGAGACCAAGGAAGACTACTTTAAAACTTTATCATGAACTTTTTTGCTTTTTGTTGTGATTGTTGATCTGATAAACGTATTTGTTCTTTCAATCGAATAAGCTAATTTTTTTGGGCAGTATTTTGATAGCTGGATCTAAAATAATTATCAGAACTTTACCGCATCTTATAGTTGCTCAATTGCCGACCCTAAAGCTAATCTATAGCTTTAATGAATGAAGGTTATAGCAGCTACAGATGAATCTGAGGTGATCAAGAATACAAGTTGTTTCAATAATATCAGAGAATATTAATGGTTTCGTGAAAATTAAGATGTGAATCAGCAGCGTGTATTCTTAGCGTATTCTTCCAATCGTGTTGATGTAATTCACTGTAATCACTTGCTGAAATTTTCTACCATCCTTTATCTTTCTGCAGACTTCCAAAAATTGAGGAGTAAGGTGCTGATTGGTCACTGGGTCTACTGTATATAATAAATAAGTTCAAGATTCTTCTGAGTCTGCTATTTCATGATAACTTTGATCATTATACATTATCATAATACTTCAGAGATGTTAGATGTGTTCATCGTACTCCTTATCGATGTTAAAGGTATGAGAACCATCCCAGACATAGACCAAAGAATAGAAGTCACATTTTATTGCACAATCGTTATGATACCTAAATTCTCAAACAAAATAATTATCCTTCATTTTCACGAAAAGTTCTTTATGCCATAAAGTCGATTCTTCGACTCCTTATACATCTTTGAGAAAACAAACTACTGTATACTACCTTGGCTACACTCTTCGTTAGCGATGATGGAGTCAGTTTTGCTATAAAAGATTCCCAGTTACGTCTTCCACGTAAAAATTATGGAAGCGCATCTGGGATTGAATTTACTCCACAGTATGTGACATGACCACATATAGTCATTACTTTCAGAAACAATTGCGATATCAAAGTCAACGTTGATAAACGTAGTCTCGTTCTCGTCCTCATTTAATGTTGGAATATAAGCAGCTAAAGATGTTAGACCTGGTAACGATGACACATTCATCTTTGACAGTAAGAGTGTTGAAATAAGAGCAAAACTCTTGGAGTCAATCATTTAGGCAGAAAATAAAGTTAAAAATTGTGACACACGCACAGCCAGGTAACTTCTGCTTACGTAGGTACTTACATATATGGTCGGTCCTCACGAGTGTGTTTTATCGCATTACATCTTGAAATCTTTCTTTTTTTCGTGGGCTGTCGTCACCCACAGCGGTGGGCCGCTTCAAACATGATGATGCTTGTGAGGTCCATTTCAATATCTAGAAAAAATCCGTTCCATCTAAGAATGGAGTTGTCTGACGTAAGCTACAAGCGTGTTCAGTCGATTTGTTGATGATCGCCTTACAAAACGCTAAGTGTTTTGACGCCCTCTCCACCGTTCTTTTCGTTGAGTTCTCCTTATTATATGACTAATCCATCAGATGTAACCGACGCGGCAAATTTCGACTGAGCTGCGCGTTGTTAAAGTCTCCGTCATCCACCACACTTGGCATTCTAATCCTCGACAGCTGAAAAGCTAAAGTACCTCGATAACTTACTGCTTGAAAAGTGCTTTTAGAAGTCAAGCGGAGACCAAAACTGTCTACATCGATCATGATGAAACCACATATTTTCATCGTTTATCAAGTTTTACCGTATATTGAGGCGCATCTGTTCAACACATTAGCGACAACTTAAAATTTTTCATAGCGGTCACATTTTTCCCTACGTGCAGTGAATGTAATCGATACGTATTGTTTTTCTATTCTGGCATATCGCGGCGCGCGTGATTCCAAATCCCACCCCCAACACTTTGCGATAGTGAAGAACGTACGTCCTATGCAAGGCCAAAGCCAGGCTATCCTCAGGTTTGGAAGAAGACATGCTAAAGCAGTATTCTACGATGTTTGTAAAGCAAATGAAAAACGGCGTGGTTGCTGCAAGGATTGGGATGCGCACAGTGAAAAAAAACTAGGACGGATAAAACTAAAGACAAAGTGAAGAAGAATTTAGTTGTCGCAATAAATGTTTAGTCATTTTATCGTTTTTCTATAGGCTCCTGTTCAAGGATGGTGACCTCTGTATCAAATCCTCCGCCATGCTTTTGGGTTCTATGCATACCTAGCGGGGTGTTTTGTTTTTTCTAATATGGCGCATGTCAACTAGGTGCTCTTCTATGCGAGCATAAAGCGGCCTACCCGTTTCGCCAATATATTCATCGTCGCACGCTTTGTAAGAGATTACGTACACTGTGCCTGCGCTCATATGACCGCCTCTGCGCAACAATAAACTGCCGAATGTGCCCTTACGGCATAGACGGTGAATGTATGAACGTAGGCACAATCCACCTAATCTCTTGCAAAGCGTGCGACGATAAATATATTGGGGAAACGGGTAGGCCGCTTTATGCTCGCATAGAAGAATACCTAGCTGACACGCGCCATATTAGAAAAAACAAAACACTCCGCTATGTATACATAAAACCCAAAAGCATGCGCGGAGGATTTGATATAGAGGTCACGATCCTTGAGCAGGAGCAAAAAACATCAGCGCGAAAGATACTTGAGGCGTTCTGGATAACCACGACCAATTCAGCTATGAACCGCAGGGAAAAATACCTCGTAATCACCGGTGATATGAGTCAGTTTATAAAACTGTTGTTTTGATGGATATAGTGCATTACTGGCCTATGTGATTACCGTTCCGTTGCTCTTCACCTTTTCATTCAGTGGAAGACAAATAATAAAAAACGGTGAGTATTATAAAGGTTGACTTTGTGCTTGGTGCAATCGAAATCTAGGTTTGACAATTTTCTCTAGAGAGGTGATGGAAATGTTTGACTGATTGGATCGTAAACAACTTCGACGTTTCCAGGCTCTGACGAAGGCGACCTACCGAAACGTAAGCTGTTTGATTGTTTGAATAAAGTTTGGATCTAACACCTCGTGCCCCGCTTAAGAAGAAAGAAAAAATAAGAATTACTGAAGCATGCCGAGGTTAATAGACAATTGGTCTTAGGATTTGTTACATAGAGTATTGAAGGAGGGAATCAAGCCCATCACCTTCTTTATCAATTTCCGTCGTATTACACTTCTTTACTAGACACTGCGCCAGCCAGCCGCCTATTGTGTCAATTCTATATGATCGTCCGTTCACAAACTGTATAAAGGCAGCGTTACAAACGGATGCTTCGATCTGCTTCTTTTCTTGCTAGGTGCCTTCTAGAAAGATATTGTGGACTCATAATCATTGGCTATAATGTTTGTGACTGTCCCATCAGTTCGGTAGAGAGGCCTATGGAAGGCTTTTTGTAGTTACTTCACACTAGCACAATATACGAGAAGAAACGCGTCAAATAAGTACATGGCAGAGTAAATGTGCTGAAATTTTGGGAAAATAGTTTAAAAGAAGCAATTCGCTGCTTTAGTTACAATAGCCACTTGTATCGGCATGATGGAACCCAGAATACTCACCTAGTAAAAACATCGTAGATTTACGGCTTGAAACTTTGGAATAATGTTTTAGAAGCGATGATTTCACGCTGACTTAGGAATAAAATGTAATTTGCAACTGTGGGAATAATAATGTATTCCAGATTTACGTAATTTGACATTGGAGAGGTGAAATGAAAAAAGCAGTGAAGTCGCAGAAACACGGGAAGGCTTTTGAAATAAAAGGCAGACACAAAAAGTCTCAAAAAATGCGAATGAATATATATTACACATTAAGGCGCAACTCGATAGATGCAGCAACATTCTTCATTAATAGTGACATTATTTATGCTTTTTTCGCTACAATAGGAAGTGTGTGGCATAACAAAGTCTTTTCCACGATTAAGAATTATATGAACTTTCTGTTGAAATTTGTAGGCAATATTTAATAACGGTATTCAAGTTTCAGCCAATACCAAACAATCAAGTACTGTGAGAGAGGACACAGCCGAGTGAGGTTCTTCATTTGAACGGCGCTGTACTGAACAAGTCCGACTCTAACGCAAAGAAGACCAAGACCCATATGAGTGTTTCTGGACAAACGACTCGAAAAACCATCTCTAAAGAAGACGGAGACTTCGAAACGTTAGTCGGATAAAAGTTCTGATACCGACCTCGCATAAACTTAATCATGTGTGAGATTACTGATGATTCTCATCGAGGTTCAACGAGTGTCGGTTTCTGAGACAGTAATGTGACGCTTAGTTGAGATGAAGTGTGCATTAATGATCTCAGTGTTAAAAGAAATCTAAACTGAGTTGATTGAAACCTCGATTCTGAACCTTTTTGGAAGCTTTCTAAATCTCCAACTTCACGAAAGAGAATTATCCGAGTTTTTCTGAATGCTTTCTAAATCTCATTTAAAACTTCATGGAAAATAGATTGTCTTTAATACCCTATATTTGTTAGAAGCGTTGACAACGTTCACCTAAGTTCAAAGAAAGAAACTCAGTTGAATATGAAATTTGAATTGCAAAGATGCTATAAGTTTGGATGTGTCTGATGAGTCTCATCACAAAGAAAAGATTCAGTCAATATACAAACCAACCACCATCAATCTATTTACGTTTTCACATTCGCCCTAAGGAAGAACATTTGTGAAAGATAGTCCATTAATAACTACAAAAAGTAGGAAGCAAATTTTGTGCGCTAAGACAAAGGTGCACAATGAATTTGATCTTCAGGAGAATCCTAGTGGCCATATTATCCCCTAAACGTTCCATTTGAAGGTCGCGTTTTGCGATTGTGTTGGAAAAGCGTGCTTTCAAGCGACTCGTTCGTGAAGAATAAGCGAACTTCTTAACGGACAATAGCTATTCAAAGTGACGGTGCATGACGAGGAAAGACGTCCGCTTTATTGCATTCGATCCCCCGTCGCAGAAAAAGCGCTGTTAAGAAACAATTAATGTTTTTTCGAACCAAAAAGAGTCATGCATCATTTGTTGATCACTTTAATATACACATAGAGGTAAATTATTATGGAAATATTCGTACTAAAAGTGTTTCATTTCATATTCATTATCTACTTGGTGAATGTGATCGATGGCATCCCACGTTAATTGCTGTTATATAGAATTCCCTTGACGTATGAAAGACGACATGCCCTTGCTGCAATGGACTTCCATATTATGCGATCGCATAAACGTTTAATTCAGTGGACTCCGAATATTTGCTTGTAAGAATTTACTTTTTACGCTTGGTAAAATCGCCTGTCTTTCTAGCGCACGCAGTAATTCAGACGTGTCCATGAAACGGGTATTTCTGCACTAAATGACCAACAAAAAATTTTTTTGGTAAAATTTCTAATGAACACCGCGAGTGGAGAGCAACTAGGCACTGATTGGAAGCAGTGACAACTTGAACATAGCTGGGTGTGTTATAACATGCCTGTAATATTTTGTAAATTCGCAATTGTTTTTTGCTCTTCCGATCCTACTTAAACGTTTAGTGGGCTGACTGATTTGAGAAATACCAATGAAGTTTTATTATGTTTGATATTTATTCAATTGCTATCATGTTTAGTATTTATCTGATAAAAAAAGTTCAACCCTGAGGAATTTATGAGAAGATTGATTTCAAAAAATCCTCTTAAAATTCTTTCGAAATTGTTGTTTTGATTGTGACTTAAAACGTACGGTTTCGTAGCGCTAGATTTCGACACGAAAAATCGTAGAAAGGATTCTTCTAAAGAGTCAGGAAAACATGTTATTGGGAGGCTATCCAGTCGGGATGAAGCTACGCGATTGAGAATTAACCAACAGAAATGGAATAGAGTTTAATCAGGGAGAAAAAGATTCTTGTCGTTTTTGTTATTCCAAAGATAAATCTCCCTCACTAGTTTAAGAGCACAAGTTAAAGTGTAACTCAACGAGTATACTTAAATTGATGACTTCAACACATCTAATGTCTGATAATCATTCCATGCACATCGTTAAGAACTCAATTAATTAAGACGAAAAGAATTTATGTGACCAACGCTCAGCGCACAAATTCTTACATCTAATTAATAACTAATTTTGATCAGTGAAACATATGCACAGCATAACTTTCATTTTTACAGTGTTAAACTAGCACGAGCTTCGTGTCATGGTCAGCTAAAAAAATGAAATTTCTGTTGTCTATTCGTATTCACTTCTTCCATGAAAGGATGCTCCACTGTGTATGAGCGAAAAACTGATTAATCTTAAACTTTTCCAAAATTTTCGATCTCTTTCTCACTTCATCACCTGAGAATTTTTCTGGAATACGCTACCTTTTTACGGTGGATATAATATATAAAGAAAATTGAGAATATAATACCACTAATGTTAGAAAGAGAAAGCCGGGGTACAAACGCTGAACAAATCTGAGAACAATGTTATAGTTGAGTTGAAGAGCATGAAATATTCAAGTAAATGTTGCTGTTACGACGTCATTTCTATCACAATTTTTCAATTACGTAGATCTTTTTGCAATGGTATAAAGGATAATTACATTCGCCTTTAGTAAATCGACTTTTTCCAATATCTTTCCCTGTAGCATTATACATAATATGTACATTTTTCTGTACATATTCATGCTATATTATATATATATCTATATATATATACTTATATATATATATGCATGTATGTATATATGCAAGATTATGAATTACTGGAAGGAAATTATCGAAAGATCTGACCAAGCTTTCGAAATGACAGCAGTCACTGTGAAGGCAGTGTTAGGGTTTTCGTTACCTAGCAACCATCTGTGAGCGTGAGCTTTCAGCTTGTAAATTGAGTTCTGTGTTCGTAAAAGAAGTGAACCAGCGTTTTTCAATAATGTAAACTCTAATTATGACTAGTGACCTCTTAGAATATATTATAAACAAAGCGAATCATTTACAAGATCAATATTCATTTCTGTCTTGAATGGGGACACGAGTAGAGCAGTGCTTAGAGGTGCCCCACGACGCATATGATGTGGATGGCTCGATCCCGCAATCAAAACTTACGGAATCATCCATGCTGCGGAGTCGGCTAATCGATATCAGACATGTTTAGGAAGATTCGCAACACTGATTTGATACATTGGTAGGCCACCGCGAGTCATTGTTAAGGCCAGATTTACATTCGATCACCTCTAACGGTGCTAGATGAGTTGAATGCTTTCTTATTTTTCTCCGCCAGAATCAGACCAGTTAAAAAGGAGATTCATTTCTATGGCGGGGTAAAGAGTAAATCTAGTCTTAACAGAAGAGTCTAGCGTGCCATTGATGGACAGGTTCTAGCTGACATGAAAAAAATAGCTTCATGTAAAAAGGGCGACAAGCTACGAGTTGTTCGAGGGGCGAGAATCGACTGTCTGTGGTGCGTGACGAAGAAAGAAATTAACGCCTCAGCATCGATATTCTGATAATCTTGATGAAAATGAAGTTAACAGGCCGTACAACTACTTTACACTCATACAGTAATATGCAAATTATGAAATCCATCAGAATTACCACGTGTGTCAACCGCTAAGGATATTTATGAAATAGAAACATAGGTGTGTTAGTTGTCATGAATTCAGTAAACATGTGAGCTGTATGTTATGGCTACTTTGAAGTGAGAAAAATTCATTGAAAAAATTTTTGAAACGTTTAGCGTTGATCAATTTCCAAAGCGCACCGTGCATTTACCCCGTTCATTGTGTCACAGAGCTGAATCTGTGCGTTATTGCCCTATCAGTTTTGTGTAACTTGATGCCGGTAAGCGAAATTAGGGCTTTTTATTTATCCAATAAAGTCTGGTGGCAATTTGTCGCCCCCAAAGCAGAGTTGAGAGGTTCGGTTAGCTAAAATGACTCTATCGAACCATTCATTGATCATACGAGTACATTGACACGCCGGTAACAATTTCACTGTACATGCCAACAAATTTTACACAATTCGTCAGATTTATAGAGAAATGAGAGCAAAAAAAAGCTTCAGTGTGAACGATAAGATTTCTAATAAAATGATTGCTCTGAAAAAGGACAACAATACGGCTTTCCCATAGTCAAAAGCATCATTAAATATGGATGAGAAATAGCGAGCAAATTGAAAAAAGCTCGTAAAGTACAAAAATATAAGCGACAAATTGAACAAATGGACGGAAACATAGAATAAAAGCAAAAATGTCTTTAGATTTATTTATTTCATCGGGATTCTTTTTAATGCCAGGGAGCTCTTCGTATTCACATCTATCTGATAGTTTTCACTGCAAATGAAAACTGAGTCAAAAAATTCATTCACCTAAGATTAAATGAAACTGAGAAGCTTTATTCCGCATGAAGATTATTCTCACACCTCTTAAACCTTTATTTCTGCTTTATTTCAGCACTGACTACGTACAGCGGGAGACCACCGCAAGTAATTGTAAAGGCCAAAAAATGTATCCAATCATCTGAAGTGAAGTCAAAAAATTTGAGACGAATGCATGGAGCATCCTGCAGGGATTGATTGACTCTCAAAGCTTTAACCATTTTTTTCATTACGAGCTTTGTATCAGAGTATCAATTCTAAGAATCAAGTGATCAGAACAGTATCAATTCAGTACTAATTTGTCCTTATTATACTTCAGATAGTCTAGTAGGATCTGTGCGCTCAGAAGAACTTAGCTCCTTAGACACGCGGATATCTCATCACCTAATATTCAGTCAAACTGAGAGCATTAATCCTGAATAAAAAGTATTCCTACACTTCTCTATCTTAATTACTTTATTCGTTTTTAGGAATGAATGGAAAATAAATTCATGCATCTGGGAGTAAGAGGAAGGGAGAGCATTGTCGAGTGGTTGTGATGCTTTTCGAGGCGAGCGTGGAGCCAGACTCCACCCCCAGCGCTCTCCGGCAGTCAACAGCAACGTCCTATGGAACGCCACAGCAAGGCTATCCTCGTGATTGCAAGGAGACATGCTCGACCAGTATTCTACGCTTTTCAAGAAAAAGACTAGAAACGAATCGAGTACTAGAGGAAGCAGGATGCACACCATGAGAATTGTGATAACGAGTCGTATGTATCATAAATTATTTAAACTAGTCAATTTTGATCACAGAGTACGACGCAAAATATAAGCACGACTGTGATGAAAACAGAGCGAAACCTGCAAACTCACGCGGCATAGAATCTGCGATTACCCTGCCCGGAGGGTTATTTAGATTTTCCCTCTACACCTATCAGCCGAAGGAAATTTAAGAAAGAGCGAAGGTCTCGATAATGTGGAAATGATAATAAACGTCGGAAGGACCATCGCGGATTCAAAGCCACTTCAAATTTCAACCTTATCCAATGGTTTCTCAGCACTATTTTTACCGTGTTATGTTTTACAAAGTTGGTTACCTACAAAATCAGATTTACTTCTAGGATACTTGAAAGCTTCAAAAACAACAATTGAAAAGACTGCTGTGACAGCTCAGTAAACAAAAAAATTCTACCTCATTAATAGCCGAAACTATGAAATCAGATATCATCTGAACTTAAGCGGAAAAAGGCACAGTCTCAAGAGCTACTCTGCGTCTCAAACAAAGTCAATGGTTCGATCTCGCACGCATGGCTTCATCGAGTCATGCATCTCCACGTAGTCGGTGTACCACACTCGCCCAGGCTTGTCTGGAAGGATAAGCAACACTGATTTGATAAAACGGTTAGGTCACAACAAGTCATTATAAAGGCCAGATATGCATTCAATCACCTCAAGCGAAAACAAGAATTGAAGGCGAATACATACAGCATCTTCCAAAGATTGATTAACCCAGACAGGCTTTATAATTTTTTTTTCATCATGACGTTTGTATCAGAAGATGGATTCTGACAATCGAGTGATTAAAACATTATTAATCCAGTCTGATCTCACAAGATTCTCAATCTTCTATTGATTTCGCAATCTAGGAAGAACTCACCTGCTTGGATACACGGATATCCTATCTTTCTGAGTATGGGATACACCATCTACTATTTTCCTTTCTCGTGCAGACATAGTCTACAGTGGTGGTCGGCTTCTAGTCCAGTGGCATCCGTAAGAGCGACACCAAAGTTTCTTAATGATGATTCCAGAATCCTATCGCCCCTATCAGTCTATTCCCAGTCTTGCTGCGTGAATAATGGTAATCTTAGTACACTTTTGATAGTTTGTTAAATTTTTTCGTTGAATACACAGCGCGTGCCTGCTATCTCTCCAAAAAATTAATGGCGTATTTATTACAATTATTTGTTTTCTGATATTCGGAATGGTGTCATTGAAGAAACTGGATTTTTTTTCTTATGTAAACTAAACGATATAAGGACGGTGGATTCATGGCTGCATCGTTCTACCAACATTTCGATAGTATCCTGATCCTACAAATTTTCATAAAAAATCAGGCTGTATCTTGATTTCTAGGGCTTCTGACGGATTAGACTTTAGCTTTTGATTCGAGAAAATGACAGCTGGGAAAGATTTTTTCCGTTTCCTTTATTATAAACGTTATGATAAAATCGTCTTTCGGCCTACTGCAGAAATATATGAGGATTGCGAGACTTTTCACAATTTGACTTTTATCGTTATGCGTTTTCTGCAGTGTATTCACTTCAATGGACAGATCAAAAGCGTTTATAAAACAGAAGGTTTAATCCTGCTGTGTGAAGATGCGGTTAGTTGAAACAAGTTGAATCAAGTGTCACAGAAATGTAGTATCAGCGTCGGTATATCCTGCTATGAGACGACTGCTTATGAAGTGACAAACCATGACGATCCACTTTTTTGACAACTGCCTAGCCGTAGTGTAGTCGAAATTACCACTTAGAACACATTTAGTAGGATGTATGTATGAGTTTTTAATCAATGTCTTGTATGCTTAATAGTAGAATATTATTCACTCAGTTCCAGAAATATGCTTTGCTTTATGTCATAGGCCAGTCTATTTCTCATATGTAATCTCGTCTCGTCTATGTTGTGAAGTGAGCATTCCATATGATTCTTCAAGATGAAGCAGTGACATTTTCTTCTAACTTATAGTTTTTGTTGCAGGAGCGAGTTAAGCTATCAACTTTCCTTTCCGCTTTTCCCTTTGGCACGTTCGCGAGAAGCTGCGGTGAAAAGTTTAGACAAATTACTTCAATTTCATCATCAAAATGAAGACGGTAAATAGACATGCATCCACTTTCACTTCCATTTTATTCGACTGCCTTCCCCAAGACTAATCTGAATTTGAGTAATTTGGTGAAATGGAATAATCTCACTGCTCTTCTATTCTTAAATCTATGACAATTTGAAGAATGAAGGAGAATACATTGCTGAGTTTACTTCGAGCTCTAAACAGTTGTTCCATAGATTTATGCGACATTCTATTTGGTTCAAGAAAATCAAGGGCTACCTACGCATTTGAGTAAGTAGAAAAAATATTTCACAGTTGCGATTCGTGGGCTTTCTTGAACTACTTTTCATACTACATTCTTTTTGGAGGACTGGTATAGTACTCATTCTCCAAAATTTTCGCCAATTCTATTTTCCATAAACTCGAATGACAAAGATCATAAATTAACATCAAGCAGATCATTTTATTCTAGAGTATTTCGTGCAAGGGCGCTTTAGAGCAGTGGCTAGAGAGGTGTTCTGCGACAAACGTGGTCGATCAATCGGAGGTTGCTGGTTCGATCCCGTGCTCAAGACTCATCAAGCCTGCGGTTTTCCCTGCCTTAGTAAATTGCCATTAAACCTATTTGAGACGGCAGCAATGAGATGATACGTAAATAAGCCGAGTTAATGTTAAGGTTAGATATCCATTTAATCACCTTAAACGGTGTATTGCCCCAAGACAAAGGAGATCAATTTCTATTCCCCATAAGGGATGATAAAGGAAAGTAGCGCGAATTTCCTGAATTCTGTTAGTTGAAATCGTTACAAATCTCCTCCATTTTCAAGTTAGATGGGAAAATTTCT
Organism: Parelaphostrongylus tenuis; assembly: GCA_019055375.1. Taxonomy (NCBI): domain Eukaryota; kingdom Metazoa; phylum Nematoda; class Chromadorea; order Rhabditida; family Metastrongylidae; genus Parelaphostrongylus; species Parelaphostrongylus tenuis. The sequence continues at coordinate 13,357 of JAHQIW010001663.1, forward strand.
TCTCTGAGATGTTGAGAAGACTCATCTCAGGCTCGCTTTTCTGAAAATACCTTAAGAGGCCGTGGGTTTTGAGGTTTTACGGCTGCACTCAATGTAAAACTCTTTCGCTTCAATGTTGCTTTCAAGGCTTTGCTCTTGAGCAGTTCGCGCCTCAGATTTATCGAGACTGGTCGGGATTGTGATACAAAATAAACAACTCGATGAGGTATGAAGGAAAACGTTTTGGACATTGAACAATTTTGAGAGATAGTGCATTCCATCAACCCTAGGAAGCATCGTTAGAGATAGTTGAAAGCATATGTGACCTGTATAGTTGCCTGGGTAGTCTACTGAAGTATCAAGTCATCGAAGCCAACACCACTGCTTTACACGCATGTTCTTGAATCCTTGGACTCTTGGCGAAGTAAAACGTTTGGAACTAATCATTACGTTCAAACTACGAAGCAGAAATTTGTCGGTGGATACAGTTGAGCGTTTGTGTAGAAGACCTGATTTGTTCATCATGAAAATGTGTATTCATGAGTATTCATGAGTAGATATTGGTCTGCGTTACGGCGCCGTCTAGTTGAGATAAATAGGGTTAGCCTCAGCGATATACAGCAGTGTGATACAAAAGAGATCGAACTGTAAGGCCTATTTGCAATGAGAGATTTGAAAATGCAGTCATCAGATAAACCCGCAAAACATGATTCCAAAGAAAAAGGTAAAAATTCAACTAATCAAGTGTCGAAGTATCACCTGTATCACCTACTTCGTCCCGCTGATCGTCGAGTGACTCGAGCGGGTACCAACAACACTTCCATTTTTCCCTATCCTGTGCAAAAGTAACCCAGTGGGTCCTCCTGGCTCTAGAGATTCGCTGAGCGTCATATCTTTCTTTTATACCTTCCGTAAAGAAATCGGACCAACGGGTCGGTGGTCTCCCTGTGGAACGCTTGATATCTCGAGGAATCCAGTCGGTCACGGCCCTCCTCCATCGGTTGTCGTTGAAGCGCATCACGTGTCCGGCTCACCCTATTTTTCATATCCTGGCGTGTAAATCGGTGTCTCAGATCTTTGATCGCTGACGTAGGTCGGCATATACTTGTTATTGCTGGCCAGTCAATATCATGTTGATCTTCACGTAATAGCTGACGAAAAAATTGAGAGCGCGTGATCGAACCATTGACCACTTCTGCGGCGGAAAGCATCTTTATGTGATTAATGATAAGATACACAATTACTACACAACACTAATTGACAGGTAAGAAATTATATTTGTAAAAAATAAAGGTATGCAAATTCTTTCTTTTGTTTGAAAGTTTGTTGAAACGCCATTGATTCACATGTTTTTTATACACGAGATAATATATAAGATGGTTTTCACAGGGCTTCGAAGATGATTTTTGTGCGTGAAAGGCGCCATTTGCGCAAAGCTTTAATTTTCATATTAAATTTGAAGAAAACCACCGCCGACGGGGAGACTTTTTCGCATGGCATAGTGACCGTACACGAAAACTGGATTTATTTTGACTAGCCAAAATGCACACAACGGTGGGCCGACCCCAGACACCAGCAAAATTGAATGCAAAACGCCGTACTCATGGGAGGAAGGATAGGTGCGCATTTGATGCGATCGGAAAAGCATCATCTACTAGGAGCACTTGAAATTTAGTGAAACGGTTGAGGCAGCACTTTATCAGCAACAATTAATCAAATTTAAGCATGAAATTTCAATAAAGCGACGTTAAGGCCGTAAGTCACGACAAAGTAATTTTGCGCATGTTAACTCTTGACCTCATCTTGCAAACCCCATCAAAAACGTCATAGAATACTTGAGGTGGAAAGCTTCCAGGAGGAGTTATTTCAAACACCTTACTTAGCCGACCCGTCAGATTACCACTTGAAACTACCAAATTCGAACTGCAAATCAGCAAAATTTGAAGAAAAAAATTTTGTTAAATGTTACCTGATTCACTTAAAAAATTTTCTCCCTATGTCTTCCACAAATTACCCAAAAAATGGGGAAATGCTATTGTTGACTACTGACATCATATATAAATAAACTTTAATACAAAAAAACTTTTCTTCACTTCTCCACCGATTGACTATTTAGGCGGCGGTGTCATATATGTACACCGAATAGTACAAGGAATCAAATGAGATACAGATGTCAAGTCAATTAAGAAGTGCAGGAAATAAGTGGTAACGAAAGAAAAAAATGGGCAAAAAGGCTAACAGCAGCTAATAAGTGTTAAATGAGTTCAGATGGTACTGGATTGAACGATATCCTTTTTTAGTCAGTTTCAAGGGATACAGCCGGTAACACACTGTGGAATTACAAAGAACCTGATCAGCCATTGGTTTCTGCAGAGGTGCAGCTGCTAACATATACAACAACGCAAAAAAGTGTGCCAAGAGATAGTGAAGGTTTTTACGATATGTCTACAGGAGACTAATTTTGGATTGATTTGCAAGCTAACTGTGATTCAATCAACTTTATGACGACATGTTACGAAGAAGGTGTACTTCTTCATGACATTACTTACAGCTTCTGAGAAGATCTCTATGATTTTCGGTTTTTCCACTGTCACTTCCGCAACAAACAATTATGATATATATATATATGCATATATATTTATTTATACACTTATAATATTACTTACGCCATATATATGTGCATGAAGTATGGACTAATAATATAATGTGATATAATAATAAAATGTATAATGTAAATACAATGTTTATATTGGCAATTCATGCATATCACATATATATGTATATATATACATAATTTATAATGTATGATAGGACGTTTGGACGTGTGCACGCATAGTTCGATAAGTAATTATATGCATATCTATGTTTTTTATAGACAGATATGCATATATGTACATATATGTATAGTAATCTGATAGCATGAAAATATACGAAGTCTGATGGGGCCCTTTACAGTACTAGAAAGCCACTTCGCCTTTCCAGGATCGTCAGTAGTACGGTGCTCTTTCGTTCAGGAAATCCTTTGGAGGAAGACATATCTCTAGCCACAAAGGAATCAAGTCCGAATTGCATAAACCACCATATGTCGAGTGACAGAATTCCCTACACTGGAGTGACATCAGTCGAGCGCTCACGGCTGGCAGAATGAATTGTAACATTACTTTCGACTGCTTGTATGGACCTCGTTCAAAAAAAGTAATAATCTGACAATATGATAACATGTTTTGAACGTTTAATAGGGTTTGGAATGGCACTTATACCGTACTAAACAACTGTTTCGCCACTCCAAGCTTACCAACAGTACGGTGCCATTCGGTACATATATATATATATATATATATATATACATTTATATATATATATAAAGAATAAAAGATAAAGCTCTCGAAGTTGATCAATTCCTGAGGGATGCGCCGTGCATTCGACTTCAACTCTTAACTTCGTTTGGGGTGATTGAATGCATATCTGGAATTTACAATGACTCGCGGTGGCCTCCCGCTGAACCGAGTCAGTGCTGCATATCTTCCCAGACAAATCTGAAACCTGTCTGGTACCAATTTACCGACTCCTGAGGGACGTATGGCTTCGTGAGCCATGAGCGCGAGATCGAACCATTTACCTCGTGTGCGACGCAGAGCACCTCTAACCACTGCGCCACATGCGCTCATATATATATATATATATATATATATATATATATGTACCAGTGATTAGAAGTGCCGTGAGACACAGACGTAATCGATGAGTTGATCACAAGCCTTGGTTACACAAAGCCTTCCATCCCATGGATGATATAGGACTTGTGTGATAGGATAGCACGTCTAACTCAATATTTTGAGAGCCACCGCGGGATCATTGTAATAGCCAATGTGAATCCCATCACTACAAATGATGACTGATGAAGATGAATGCATAGCGCATCGAATAGAATATGATGAACGCCCAGTTCTTCTTTATCCCTTGTCCCCTTGCTCGTGCTGTGTGTGTGTGTGTGGTGCATATACATGTGTGCTTGATATATATATATATATATATATATATGTATATATTGCAAGAACTTTTTTGATCATAACCTTCCAAGAGCTTGGCACCTCAGTATAGTCTTGAGATTTCATTGTTCTCGCGGTAATTCATCATCTCCTTACTGTTGTGTTCGTGCACTTTTGTTTCCTCCTTTTGGTGAAGTGAGCCCAGTGGCATGCTGAGTTGTTTCTCACTGAATATATCAATAAGTCGCTTTGATTCATGCCACCTAATACTATCCATACTGCTATAGGATGGATGGTCACAGTGAGAGCAGATGATTTTGAAGTTTTAGCCGGCAAGAGCATCCCTTCGTGACGAACTGCCCGGTGAGCTCACTCGATTTCACTGAATGTTCGTTTCATATAAAAGTGCGCTTGCTGATCGAGGGCTTCTCATTCGCACACTTTTCGTTCCAGTCGAATCGAAACAGTGCAACTATTAATATCACATCAATCATTTGTTGCTATGAGCACAGAACTCGATTGTCGCCGCTCTGAAAAGACAAATATACTAAGCGATTGTCCACAATATCTCTTCAAGCCGTAAGCTCGCACAGGATTATCAACAAGAGCTCATACAGGTAAGTATGCTGTGAGTAATGTGTAGTATAAATTGTAAAGGTCACTCCCGACCTCCTCCGGCTTTGTTTTCACTTGCCGAGTGGCAAGGCTTTCGTTTATTCGACGAGCATAGTACAGTCTGGCATACGCGCCGTCATACATTCATGCATGCATAGATAGGCATATCTCCTTGTATGTATGGTGGAAGATATGAATCAAGCAAGCATAATAACCAAAGAAAATACCACGTGCTAAAAGTGCACTTTTTGAATAAATGTAGATACTACGTACACGCGCTCATCTTCTACCTACCTTACGAAGACATTTGTTCCGTCGACTAATTAAGGCCGAAATTCTCATAAAATAGTGGTGAAGAAACTAAACCTGGAAAAAAGTATAAAGAAGAACAAAAATTTTTAGGTTAACCAATCTCTGGGTGACGCAATATGAAATTGACTTCACCAAGCGTAGCAAAGGTGACTTCATATATGTCTGTTACTTAATACTTCTACCTCCGAGGAAAATTCAGGTTCCGTTTCATAACTTAACTGAGATGAAGTTTTAAAGATTTTCAGACGCTCTGTCAGAATGAAGACCGGTAAAGTGTTTAACATAGGGTAGTCAAAACAAGTTATGAGTGCTTTTAATTTCAATAAACACATTAGTGTATTGAAATGGTAAGAGCGAATGTGCACGCCAGCATCGTTGTTCATAAAATCCCTTCATTCTTGTAGGTCTTTATATATATATACATATATATATGTATATTATATATATATATATATTCGAGATGAAATGAGGCTGTAGGATAATAATAGTAGGAAAGATTGATACTGCAAGCAGCCATTCCAGCTACATCGCTGAAAAGGTAGCTTGATTGAATACAAAGCGAAGGCATACCGTGAGCACCATTATTCCAGTTTTAGTGGGATATTTCTGAATTTTGATTTAATTCTGGCTTAATAATGCTATAGGAGTCTGAAATAGCTAAAGATAGGAACAGAAAAATGCTTGTGGTACGAGAAAAATGAAAAATGTACTATAGATAATACATGCATATATACATCCATGGGCTGCTAGTTTAATTGAGTTCGATGCCAATATGTTTCTACTAAACCTTCAAGTTGATTGTTCGACCTTTGAAGCCATTTGAAGATTCTCCCACTTTCCCGTGCTGAAAATCTAACAACTTTTAAGCCAGATGTTCTTCATCGATTTCTTGTGGAGCGGTCTGAAATAACACGCAATTATTTGGAGGAGTAATAACATAAAGTCGTACTTATAAGTTAGACGGCGACAAATTTTTAAGCTGATCTGATTCGCTGGACAGGAATTTTTGAGAATATTTGTAATCGTCAGAAACCTCAAATCTCTGGCTACAACTCCACATCAGCGGTTTTTCCAGAACACCCTTTTATAGCGCTGTAGCATCCAGAACAAAATTCAGCTTCTCACTCCCTTTTCGCCTTCATTTCTGCCGAGTGTAAAAATCTGTGGAAGCACGAAAAGCACATCAGCGTGTAGAGAATTTTTCGTAGTATCAGAATCAAGCGTTTCTATCTGCAGTTCCTGTTGATGCGGCGAAAAAATCAGTAAAAGAACAATAGTTGAAGAAGCATCGCTGAGTGAGGCTCTTCACTGAAGCGAAGCCCCACTGAGGAAGATTCGACTCGATCGAGACAAAAGGAGCGTCGCCGGGTGAGGTTCTTCACTCGAGCGATGCTCCACTAAACAAAGTTTGACTCTACCGAAGACGAACATTTACACCCTGAGGACGAACGACTGCTAGTCAGTATTTTTTCAAAGTGGGTCACACAAGACCGGTGACCACTTTCGTACAACTCTAAACAAGGCTCTGACGAAGGCGCTGCTAGTGAAAGACTGAGTTTACTTTCTTTCTCTGATGTTCTATCGCATAATATCAGACATTCTCAGTAATTGATTTGCTTTAGATCTGTGTCCAAAATTTCGACTGCCAATCGATCCACACTCCAGCAATGCTATCCAGCAAATGATGAAGAGGTGCTGGAAAGCGGATTTAACAAAACGTCCCGTTAGCAATCAAACTAATTACTTTCTAATCCATATAGGCCAGAAATGTAAATAAATGTGAATGATTAGACTCAACAATTGATTCAACAGGTCAGTTTGGCAAAAATTTTCCAAACTGAGGGAGTTCCGTAATCTGTTTGTCTGGTATTGAAATGTTATTGTGCTGGCTTTCATCTACGTAAACACGCCAGTGCGTGCACGTACGCGCTTACACACGCGTGAACATGCTCACACATAAGCACATAAATGCGCGCACGCACACGCAGCACACACACATACACAGGCACAACAATCATTGAGAAGGTGGTCAAAAGTCTTATCTCTTCGCAGAGTATCGGCTGTGCAGGAAAGACTTAGAAAGTTGCGATCATGGGATGGGTTTAAAGCACTTTTTTGTGGTTTAACGTGAGTTCAAAGCACTTTTAATTCAGTTGCCAACATGCCCAGCACACGCAGTAGGAGCCGGGGCCATAGCAGAAGAAGTCGGACTCGCCGCATTCATCAGCGATCCGTGACTTCACACCCACGTCCATCACGCAGCCGACGATCGCGATCATCCCGACTTAGCAGAAGGCGTCTACAACAAAGAAGGAGAGGAAGCTGGTCACTTTTTTGTGTTTCAGGCTTCTAAGAGTTGTGACAACACTAGACCGAGGAATAGAATAGAGGTATGTGTTGATGTCTATTTTGGCAAGAATATCTTTTACACTAAACAGAGATGGTCATGTGATCGTTGTTTGTTTCAGGAGAATAATCAGCGCTTTCAAGAAGACTCTGATACTACGAGAATCGATACGTCAAAACTCAAACAGAACCTGATTGTCGTCAAGATGTCATCTATCTGAAAGTGATCTTTGCTGCCAGCTGTCATGTTCCTGAAATAAGCAAAGTGAATGCGTTTTCGACACAAAGGCAAAGCAGCCGAATGGTCCATACAAATCATTAAGTGCTCCGCTCTAGAATGTAATATATGTCTACTTTGAAATCAGTTCAACAAGTGGTTTTTGATCTTTTCAGTAATCGAGAACACCATATTCACCTTTTCTATGCGGCTAAGGTGCTCTAAGAGCTCGCCTAATTTGGCAGAGTCAAAAGGCATGATATGACTTTTGGTGTCAATGTTCTTTCACTAACCGTCAAAGCATGTTAAAAAGGTTTGTGCGTCTGCCGTGGACTTGCCTGCCTACTCTCTGAACTTGGTTTTTGCGTAGGAATTCTGGTCTTATGAGCATAGATGACTCCGCTAGCCAGCCCTATTAGTCCTATATCAGCATTCACAAACGTCTTTTAACCTGCTCGCAACAAAATTTTGAACCCTGAGCTTCACCAATCATGCCGTAGATCAGATCGCGGTAATTTTAATATTGTAATTGGACCTTAAGAACGCCTTCATAGTGCACTGTAGCAGGGGAAATAGAATTATGTTTCTCCTTGAACACATGACTTCTATTGATTCAGTGTTTATGAATCCAATACAGCATGTAAAAATGTTTAAAGCCCTAACGAGGTTGTTACGTCGGCGCCATGCACTGTTGCGGAGGTTTGGCCCTCTTCATCAGTTGCTTACGTCCCACACTAAGCTCTACTTTATAGCAGAGAGGGGAGACGTATGCTGGTAGCACAACGTACAATGACAATGTGTTACCATCATTTTCAGTCGACGAACTGCGGCTGGTAGATATAAGGGGCCCTGATTGTTGCAAAGTAGAGCTCAGTGTGCGGCGTGAGCGTGAAGAGGGCGATACCCCGAAACTCGTGTATGGCTCGGACGTAACAACCTCGTAAGGCTTAAGCGTTTTTGCAGATTATGTTGAATGTGTTCAGCGAGGTTAGAAAACAGTCGATGAGGTGGATCATGTTCATGGATTGTTTTTCAGCAGGGTTTTGGTACTGATGACTATCGACAGCAATAAGCCATGATTTTGGTAGCGAGTTTTCATTGTTGAAAAAGTCTTCATACAGCGATAGCAATTCGACGTTTCGTACATGGATGCGTCAAAGCACGTAGTCTTGTGGTGTAAATAAGCTTAGTATGACCCGAAGCATCGAAAAAAATCAAAGTTTTCTTCCGAAACGGAGAAGAAAATTCTGTACTTATATGTAAGGCTGTGATAATTCAGTGACCGATCTCATTTGCTGGACATGAACTTTATAAAGTGTGCTAGTAATTATTTGAAAGTTTGCATTTCCGGCTCAAGCCACTAATAATCATTTTTTCTAAACAGCCTTTTATAACTCTATAAATTCTAAAACAAAATTATGCTTCACAATACTACGTGTTTTTTTCTCATCTCGCTTATATTTCGCTGGACAAAACAACTTACTTAGAGTGCTACTGCTCATTCGATAGCACATGTCCCGAAAAACTTAAAAATATGTTTGCTTTTTGGAAAAGTTTTTTCGATAGCGCTGCAGCAGAAAGAAAGTATTTGTGCTTTGAACCTTGTCGAAAAAAGCTCTTTCTTTAGACTACTAGTAATCATTCGGTATCGTAAGCTCCAATGATTCCAACGCTCTGCTTATTTTTTAGAAATGCCGTTTAGCAGGTAAAACCGATTTAATTCTACATTTCGACGACGTTGTTTACCGGCTAATTCACGACGCGGGGGCGACGGGGTAGTGAAGGGGCAATCAATCGCTTTGGTAATAATGTCAATTGAACGAGGAGTTTTTCACCATATCGACAGAAGTTCCGGATAAAAACATGTGATTCTGATACTACGAAGATTTCCTTCCACGCTTATATGCCTTTCGAGCTCCCAGAGAATTATGAGCGGGGCGAAAATGGAGGAGGAAGACGAGTGTGGGACATAATTTTAATTCCAATTTTGCAGCATTATAAAAGGATGTTTACAAAACCCGGCAATGTGGGGCCGTAGACAGAGCAGAGATTCAAGCTTCCCCTTGATTGCTAACGCTATTGAGAAATGTCCCTATCCAGCGAATGAGATCGGTTTGTAAATTGTCGCGATCTAACACATGAGCTGTGAATATTCTCGTAATAACGAAAGTTGCATCTCGTTGCGACAGTTCAAATCGCTGAGATTAGCGTGATTCCAGTGGCAAGGTCTTTTCATTATGTAGGTGCATATTTTTTTCCGTTCCGATAAATCTCTCTTTCTCGCATTACAGTTGTAGAAGGAAGTGTATAACCGTTCAATCAGTGGCTTTCGTTTTAGTTTTACGTATTTGCTATTAGGTTATGAAGAGCTCACTATGAAGTTCAAGAGACGAGCTAGCTTCTAAGGGTGTGAAACGTAATTTTTTATCAATCTTATTATCTTTATAAATTACTTTTAGAAATGTGTTCGAGCTTCAGGATTTCCAAGATCTGAACTAGCGATTGACTGCTAAAAACCCCCGTAAACTCATTCACAGACCCTCCCTGAACAAACAAAGCAAATCAAGTATGAAATGTAATTCTATTTTCCTGCTATAACGCACAAAGAAGGCCTTACAACTAAACACAGTGTTGAAATCACTGAGATTAAATTTGCGGAACGTCTGTAATAGTCGACAGTGAATACTCTGACGAGCAAAAGAACTTTATAAAAGTTCGTGCATCTGTAAATAATCTTATAACATATTTGAATCATTCAATGAGCTCTGACATGACACTAATAGTGCTAAACGTGCGTTTCAGCCATCACATCAAGTTCCATCAGTAGCTAATGTCATTCGCTTAAGCCGATCACCTATCTATAACGCAATCGGGCGCGGTGTAAGATGTTCGGCGCTGAATCTCTTATATATAAAGACTCTGTGAAATCAAAAGTTATGTGCTGCTGAAGAAGCTTGATATGAATACTGAAAAGCACGTTTAGCACTATGAGTGTCATGTCACAGCTCATTAGATGCTTCAAGTATGTTATAAGATTATTTACAGATACGCGAAATTCTATACAGTTCTTTTGCTCAACAGAATATTCACTGTCAACTATTGCAGATCGTTCCGCAAGTTTAATCTCGGTGATTTCAATAACGTGTTTAGTTTTGAGGCCTTCTTTGTGCATTATAGCAGGACAATAGGATTACTTCACACTTGGTTTCCTTTGTTCGTTCAGAGAGGGTCTGTGAATAAATTCATGCTGGACTTTTAGCAGTTAATCGCAAGTTGAAATCTCGGAAATCCTGAAGCTCGAACACATCTCTAGAAGTAATTTATAAAGTATA
>JAHQIW010001664.1:0-132858 GCA_019055375.1 Parelaphostrongylus tenuis
GTCGCCACGACCGCCTTCGCACTTCGACACTTCCGTTAGTTCAATTCTTGTTTACATAAAGAAATTACTTACTCAACAAATATAGTCACCATTATTATTTGAGCCAACAGAGAGAGAACTGACTATAAAAAGATCGACAGACGACGGGTTCTGCCCGGCTGATGAGTCTGTAAGGACGAAACACGTGTCTCGGGCTGTACAAGAGCCCTTACCAGACCACATGACATGTTGGCTCAAATAATAATGAAAGGATCTATTGAAATTTGAGCGTGGTCTTAGGAAAGCACTCGAAGGAAAGGTATAATATAGTCACCATCATGATGCATGATGTGCAGCAATTTGGTGGGCAGTGGTTGGATGCCTTTCTCCCAATCAAAGAAGTCGGTAGAGTCATTTTGAGCTGGCTGCACTCATTGAAATTTATTTCTGTATATCCTGCTTCAGAGCGCGGAATGGACGATAATCCATCCGTTGGAGCATTATCAGGGCCATATGGTGGGTGTTGACCATGGCACAGCCCAGTTTGTTCATAACGTGGCGAGTTGACTATGCAACGTGAGATGGTTGGTTAATGCATGAGGTAGGCGTCCACCAAAACATCGTTTTGCGGTAACCCATTTTATTTAGATGGCGAGCGATGGTGCTGCAACGGTCGTATCCAGGTGTCTGCCTAGCTACTGGAACATTCTTCAGCATACATGAGGCTTTTGGCACTATTCGAATTGGAAATAGAAAGAAAACTGAATAAAGAAATAGTGTGAGGGCAATAATAGGGCTTTTCAGTTGTCCATGGAGATGATGAAAAAAGTTTGAACGGGCGTACCCACCGATTTCGATATTCCGCAAGGTCATCACGAAGACGTGCCACTTTTACATCGATTTCAGCCTTTCGTCTAGCCGAATCATCAATGTCCTTTCGAGCCGTTGACAATGATTCTGAGTACTTAATCTGCAAGAAAAATAAAGGAAAATCCACATATAATAAAATACACAGTATGAGTATTCATATCTATAAATCTATTGTGAGATCGTTTCTGATCAAAGTGCAAAATTAAGAATCTCTATATCGGTTTTGTATACGTTACTATTCTTAATCGTCCATAATAGTTAGGAACAACTTTTCAGGCGAAAGTGAACACCACTGACCTTGATTTCTGAAGTGTCTTTTCCCCATTTCCCTCTCAGTTCATCAAGGTCTGCAACAAGTTTTCGATTCTGTTCCTCAAGACGTTTCACACGGTCGATGTAGTTTCCAAGACGATCGTTTAAGCCCTTAACGGATATCCAAGTTATCGAAACCAACGGTGGTTGTTTCGGTGAGATCAATATACACAAGAGGTCGCGCCATGTACCCTCGCCAATGCCATGTTTTTCTGGATCTCTTTTTGATCCGAGTCTTACAACACGCAGATTGCAATAAAGATATAGCTGCGTGTTCCCTTATCATGACTTACAGAGTACTTCGATCAGTAAAAAAATAATACTCTGTGCTACTAGAGCAATTCGTGGTCCCTGAGTCAAACAATGGTGAAGCACTCCCTAACAACTTACAAAGGACACTTACTGTGCATATGTATATTTGAATTCGATTGACAAATCTCAGCGCTCAAAACGGAAGACTAAGTTGTCTACAGAACGTTTCTCCAATAGTCTCTGTATAGAAAAATATCGGACATCGTCGCACCTGTAATTCTTTTTTCTCTTTGTCAGTGGCTTCCAGGAAGGATTTCGCGGCGTTGGCGGAAAGAGCTGGTGAGATGCCGCCAATGGTGGCCGAGCCCATCTCGGTCACCATCTTCAGCACTCTTCCTGAAGAATATAACTTCATTACAGCATTTCTGAACAACTTAAAAAGAAATCCTATTGTGAATCCTCAGTATTTTCAAATGAAACTTCGTTGTGCTATGGTTTTGTATCAGCACTCACTCCAATTTGGAATCTTTTTTTGTTACCAAAATCACTTTGCATCTTTACTTCACATAAATAATACACATTGGGGAGAAATACTTAAACCTGTTTCGTGTCTTTAACAATGCAAAAAATGACAAAATTCTTGGTAGTGAAAGCAATGAATGACTGCACTTCTTTGCCACTCGTAAGGTTGAGATTTTTTACGGAAGTAAAAACGCTTGAAACTTAGGAGCAATTTTTCCGACTACGAACTCGTTTTTTCAAATTCCTTTGTAATTTTCTTAACTTCAACACCGTAAAGGAAACTTTTTGTATTGAACTGAATGCGCTCAGAAAAATATCAATAGTATGAGTATTCATTAATAGTATGAATACCCTTAGAGAAACATTAATAGTATGAGCTGAACAAACGTTCTACTTTAAAGTCGAATTGACAAAGGTGATTATATTGGCGGCTTGTAGAAAAAAAAGAAAGCTGCTTCTAAAACGTTGCATTGACGTTTTACAAAAAGAGGAGATGCATTTAAGGCTATTTAAAGATCAGCTGCATTTTTTAGATGAGTTCTTCGAAAAGTCATTGTAGGATAAGCAATCTGCCTTTTATGATCAAATGGGTAACGAAAAACTTCTGGATTCTCTACCTGTTGTTAAATCATTGTTCAATATAAATCGCTAGAGAGAAATTTCTGTATTTAAATTATTTAAAAGCGGAGGTGCTGAAATAAGAGCAAATCCAAGAAGATAAGAAACTTATCAACTAGCTTGAATTCCACTACCGTGTACCTGCTTGAGCAGAAGATTATCTTTGTTGAGTAATAGGCTTTACACTATTCGTATAAGGCATTTAGATTCAGAAATTCAAGCGTCTCCATTGATCCTTTGTTATGAACAATTTCAAATTCGAAGAGAAGAATTCGAGAAATGAGTAACTGCCCAGAATCTTGAGATAAACCAGCACTACTTATAGAATCCCAAGACTTTTGTATGAGTTTTAGGACAATGCAACAGCATGCTTGGAATTATACAACGAACCTCCAGAACTTGGAAGGCGAATTAACGGAGTTGTCGCTGTGTCGGTCATTCCCGTATCGTCGCACTCGGCTGGACTGATAGGTAGATGGTTTTGGGGGTGACAGAACAGACGCACACACCCAATAAGCGTTAGTGTGATCGTCGTCGTCGTCGTCGTCGCCGTCAGCGCCGAGAGCGAGAGAGAAACACAGAGAGAGATATTCCCGGCCCATACCCCATTGACCTATCATCCAAGGTCTTCTGTTCTATCTCAACATCATCCTATTCTTTACCTTATCGATCAACATCGATCAGTAACCGCAATTTCCTCTGTGTGATGTGCAGATTTGTGAGCTCCGCCCCTACCTCAATGTGCATCACATTTCGCGTTTGGAACCGGACCACGCCCATGGAAATCTGCATAATACAACGGAGTTCAGGTTAGGACAAATCTAACCAGTTATTTATGGCAAGTTTGTGGCGATTATATAGCTGAATGTTTGCAATTTCATAGAAATAATACTACTCGACTTAACAGTACACTATGATTCCATCTTAAAAGCAAACGCCATATAACAAGAAATTGATGTAGGAAATATAATTTTTAATTCTTATTTCAATCTCTTATTGAGAATATTGGCAATGTGTGTTCTCGACAATCATCTATAAGACAGAATGAGATTCGTTAAGCAATCTTTTTCTTAGTGTCTTGACGAATTAATATTAACGATCGCTGCAAATGAAAGCTTTTACGAAAGTTATTTTTTATCACAGCGCGACTCGTAATTCCATCTATCATACTGTGTAATTCCTAGCACTTCTTGCATTCGATTCGCTTTCACACATCCTTCACACAAAAAAGCTCTTTCGACTTTTTGCGAATGAGTGTGGTAGCAGCGTGGAAAAATGTTGTCAACCTCATGAATGTCGTTAAATGATAGTTGAGTCGATCCTCTCTGAGAACGTCGGATAGCCGCATTAGGGTGTCCTCACGTAGGTTGGAGAAAGTGGAATTGTCGCACACGATCCCGATACATAATTTACAATTTTGTGACATTGGATGGATAAGAGGTTAGACGAACTCGTAGTGAGGTAATCGCCGCCTGGGTAGATTGATCCGTCAGCGTAATGGACAGAATCACTACCACTGAGCCTTCAGCTTCACTGCTTCCTTGAACTGATAAAATCTATAATAACGTGGCTAGAACCAAGAAATCAAGTCATACTCAAGAAAATTCTTATACTAATGACGGGCTGCTTCCACTAACAAAAACTAACTTATTTTAGGGGCGGCTCGTAATTTCTTTCTCCTATCGTATTACTCAGTATTTTTTCAGTTTTCAATTCGGGTTATTGCGAAAGGGCTATCGTATGTTGAAGGATATTCTCAGTAGCTTCAGCTAGGAGATAGGATGCTAGGATACCAGAGTACTAGGCTAAAATACTAGCCAACCCGCCAACTCAACCGAATCCCAAGTTCCATGCGCGGAAGATTAAAACCTCGGTTTCTTGAAATTGACAGGGCATGCTGTTGGAAATTGCTCGGAATCATGTAGGTAATCGATGCCGACATCTGCGAACAACAAGTGTGGGTTGGCCTCAGCATTGCGAGAGAAGCATCGCAAGCGATCCAATGTCGGATGCCATTAGGATAACACTTAACCTCTCATTATGAAGTCGACTCGTCTAGTTTTGGAAAGATGGGCTGAACCACGGTACTACATCTACCGTCTCCCCTGATATTACTCCATTTGATCATCACCTCCTCTGCACCCTCAAGTAGCATCTTGGAGGTAAAAAATTCCAAACAACCAGCTCAAATGTGACTCCACCGACTTCATTAACCGCCCGCCTCGTTTTCTCTGGGAAGGAGGGATCCAATTTTTGCTCAGCATTTGGTGTATATCATTGAATATGATAGTGATTGTATTGCTAGTTGATTGCTTTTTTTTAAATGAGTGCAACTGAATTTACAAAAGTGTCCAAATGCGAAGCAATTTGGGGACAACCCAATCTTTATAAGACATTTACAGATCAACAACAAATGAAAGAAGCATTTGACAAGGTCTAAAGTGTGCATCAATTTTTCTAGAAAACTTTAACAAACTGACCTCGATTGCGCCTTTGCTGGACAAAATTATGTTAATGGCATTCTTACAAGCAATGTGATAAGTTAGTCGGTTGTACAAAGAGTATTGAGGAGTTTTTAGGGGCAATTGTTCCGTCATCGAGAGCTAATTCAATTCGGAGCGAAATCCCACTTGTTCAATTGGTTCACTTTGTTTAGATGCATGAACCTCAGCTACAAAAAGTAAAAAGAGTTTATTTATGAGCTCCACATGCTCAGTATTTCATCTTAATGGGGCGAGAGCTTGATGAACTTTGTCAAAAAAATGCAAACCTCATAATTTTTGTCTCACTCACTGAGTGCAGAAAATTTTATCTAACATTATTATAGAGTGATTACACGTTGAGATATCTTTGCTTAGAGTTAAGTAGTTACACGATTTTCGGAAATTTTAATCCATAATCAGATCATATTGTTATAATTTAGCGAAAATAGACATACAAACTAAATCGACTAATTTTTAGCATTATTGCTCCTAGTAATTTATCAGCTACCATGCCAAAAACTGGTTAAAATTCGATAAAATCAAGAGAAACAGCAAGATGAGAAGTACTTCAAGATGGGAAGTAATCTAATGAATCGTCTTCCTCGTCATGAAATATCTATCGATTGAAGCTTCTGGCTAATTTTCTTTCATCCAACTTGGACTGGCTAGAACTGGAAATCATTTGATAGCTGCTTGATCATTACCAGTAGGTCCCCACAGGATTTGTGTTGATTATGTTGGAGCTGTTCATGTCGTTGTTAGTGTTTATCTCACTCTAGCGTTACCCTCCCTCACCTCCATCATTTTTCACTCGCTTTGTAGACTGCCGTCCAATTTCAAAATACTGTGAGAGAAACGAAAAACTCGTTTGGCAACCAACTTTTTGTTGTTGATCAACTTTTTCTATTGTCTCCCGAACAATTCACATCCAAAACGAAAGCACAGATTTGGCTGCAAGAAGAGTTATGTGTGATTTATGACATTTCCCCCCCCCCCCCCCCCCCCCTTCCCCCAAAAAAAATTCTAGAAGTGGTGAAAAAATATTTAGCAAAAGTGTTAAATTTCTAATTTTTTATTATGCTCAATTACATATTTGTGGAAAACCAGTTCATCGCAGACTTTTTGTCCCAAATTCTCAATGAAACAGCTAGTGAGTAAGAAGCAATTGCAAATTTACGCAAAATTGTATGATAAGTCAGTTGTAATTGGCAAATAGATCTAATTGAAATCATAAAGCTCGCTCATTTGAACGAAAAATTTGGATTCAGTCCATTAGAGCAACCTTTATTCTGCAAAATTATCGATATGCAAAAGCAGATATAGTATCGATATACTACGGTAATTTCCAAAGGAACCGCCTCAAAATTTTTTTCATTTTTTTTCACATTTCGTAATTCAAAATCGGAAAATTTCCATACAATACCAACGCAAATAGAAATAAAGAGGTTGTAAAAACAAGACTAGAAATAGTTAAGACTTTTGAGTTGGTACTTCAGCGCTTCTTTCTGCACAAAACTTTTATTTTGTAGATCTATTGATAGATAATGTTAGCGATTTCAATGAAAAACTCGAATTCTAAACACAACATGATTTTTGGCAATAGGCCGTGACATCTTACACTATTACTTGTCTAGATTGATTCGATATGTCGAATGGCTTTATTTTCTGAAACATGCCCCAATAAGTAACAGTTTTGAAAAGTATTATCAAAATAGGAAATTTTATGAGAATTGATATATTGAGAACAATCATGGAAGTTATATTTGCGTACTAGCAGATTCACGTTTTATGTTACATTTCCTCATTACGAGTTTGTACAACGAGTAAATTTGTCGCAATTTTGGGAAAGTTTCAATGATCTGTTCACATTATTTTATTCTCTTTTCTATTAAATGAGATACTACATATACCGAATGAAAATCTCAAAATGAACCTGTGCGGATAATTTCCCAACAAATTTGAGTTTCCTGGTATTTTTATCAAACAGATAGCAGTATATTTTTCACACTACTTTGCAGATCAATAATTATTATTGGCTTATAGTTTCTCTCTCGAGCACAAAGCATTTACTGCTTTTTCATGTCAGCAACAACAGGAATCGCTTCGTGCAAGAAATTCATCATCGTTTCATTCACTTGTTTAAAGACTAGAAATTGATAATATAGCAAAGCTACAGAGAAATTCGATGCTCTTTGCTCATACATCCAGATTCATATGGAAATTCCATGGATTCTATTTCGCGTACCACTTATTTAGATGGAAGACTCAGCCGCTCCGACCACACCCTTACCGACACGTCTACTTAGTCGACACTAGTCAACGATTTATTGCTATCATCAACTTAGGTCATGTTTCGATCGAAAGCAAAGGTCTATGTTATGTTGTTAGAATGAATGATGTAGATAGTCGATAATGCACAACTTATGCGAAATATTGTAATCCCATCAATTTTCCACTTAACTCAATATTCGATGAATCAATCGCATCTTTAGTTTACCCACCTCCGCCACCACCACCGGTGCCGCCGGAGACATAGTTTCCGCTTTGTCGAGATTGTGATCGGACAGCAGTTCTCGGCTGAATCGTCGAACGATATTGAATCTCATATTCTGACGCCGAATCAGGCTTCGACATCTCCTGTAAATGTCATTAATGTGGTCGTTTTTCTCACCAGTCATTGTAAACAAAGAGCTACTCATGCAAAGAATGCTGTGTCGACTGGTTCTTTTTTCCAGAAAGAACGGTAACATTACGACAGGAAGAAAGAAAATTGTCCAATGAGAGCACATGACAACACAAAACCGCCACCGCTGTTGGATGAGACGACATTCAATCGATGAGACATAAATTACTGTCGAAGAGTGCGAAGGTTTTACAGGATTACAAACACTCAAAATATTATACGCTGACTTTTGTTGAGCGTTGAGCAAATTCTTTCATTCATCTCGATTTCCCGATCACTGCCCTCATGAAATTTCAATAGGGTTTTTATAAGGAAATCTGCAATGGTTTAAGATATTATAAAACACGTCTCTATATTTTAGAGAATAAAGACATGAGAAAAAAGTGGGAAAAAATCGGTCAAAAAATGTTTTTTTGTTTTTTGCGGTAAAAAGCGATTTCTCGTTACGAAAGTTCTCATAAAACGAAGGTGAATAGTAAAATCACTTGAATCAATCAAACAACGCAGAATTACGAGATGACATAAAAATTGAGGTCATGGATAAACGTCGAAGAGAAAATCACTGGAATGACAGATGAATATATGATATGATTTGGACGTGAAGATTGATTAGATCTTCAAAATCACACATCGCGAAAAAATTCAACAAGTATCAACATTGCAAAGACATCGATCATACAGAAAAAAGAAATTTTAAGCGCTATTTGGGAGACTTCATCAATATGGGATAGTGGGCAGATCAAGGTGTACTGTAGCGGCTATCCAATCAAACTCGTGCTGTCCCACGCTTGGGTGCCCACCGATCTCAGGACTTATTGCTTCAAGCACAGCAGATTTTTTTCTAATTAAAAATCCTAGTAGCTTTTATATACATTTCTAGGAAGATTTTATGAGACACAAAATTGGGCTTAAGAATGACAACATAAATAAAAAGGAGTTTCGAGATGGGCGACTGTTTAGAAAATGGCGTCGGTTTTTATAGATTTGGTAGGCTGTGGATTTCTAATACTGATTAAACAAAATCAATACAACTCAACTACTTTGTTGTTACTCCGATTCTCTCTTCTTTTTGGCCTCTTAATTCATGGCTAAATAGTTAGACTGCTTCCTTTGCTAGAAATAAATAGCTAGATATGATCCAGCATCAATACGCATTCGGGTATTATGTTTACTCAGCGCTATTGCTTTATGTAAATAGAGAAGAATTTTCAACATAATATAGTACTAAAGCGAAGAATCACATCATGCAGAACTTATGGATTCACTGGACAAATTTTCTCGCTAGTCCATCAAACGGCTATGGTTGACCGATTTCTGGTGGATCGTTGGAAAAAACACGAAGATGAGATAAGCAATAACCATGGGAATTGGTTGGGCTGGGTTTTATACTATATAAAACGATTGTCGTCGGGTGATGTCATTTTAGTAAATTCGAGTTGACATTTTTTTCTATAGAACCGGAAACCCTTACTCTTTCTATGAAATTCCCACTGCGTTACTGCTTGCATGTTGTTCGACGGTCAATCACAGAATTGAAGCAAGCGCTACTGTTGAGCGGGTGAATATGCAAGTATTCTCATAACTAACTTCCTTAGATACTCAGATGGTCCATCTTACGTAGTCGTGTGGATCCCGGCACATAGTCCAAACCGTATATTGCTGATCGTGCTTATGATATTCCTTGGTTTCCTGGAGTAACCTTGCAAAGGCTTTTCCAGATGTCGCTTCCAAGGAATGGAGTTCGGCTTGGCCGGGCTTTCTACTTGTTGATTCGGAGATGATGTTGGGCCGGAATCAAAATCAAAAGTAGGAAAGAAAATCAACCGACCGCTCACGGATGATGAAAAGGCCGAAATCATTTTCATAATTTCTTTCAGTAAATCATATAACAAAGGCCTTCGAGGAACTTCTGAGTGAGTCTTCTCTGATTCATAGATTCAAATGTCATAGTATTTGCTCAACATTATGAATATTGATTGGCTGGTTCATAATTAGTCATATAAGCTCTGAAAATGAAAAAATCGGGAACAAATCGATCTCGTGTTGTTTGTAGGCCTTTCCGTGGTGTTGGCAGTGCGGAGGAGGTGGTTGGATAACAGAAGCACCGGTAACGAGAGAATAATGATAGCAACAAACATTGTCGTCATCTTGCTCAGACGAAAATGTCAATAGTGATGATATGAAATGTAAATGGAATAAAAAAAAACCCCACTGGCGAACATTTTGACTTATTTCAGCAATTTCAAAATGTCTATGGGCAGTGTAAAAGTGGAAATCAGATTTGTATGATTCATTAGACAGGGCACGGTAGCGCCACAGCAATTGGCACAACATGTAAAATACCGGTAGAAAATATTGTGTGAGAACCGATACATGGTGAGGTTACAAAACATCTTGTTCCAAATTCTGAAGAAGGTTCTCCGCCCAAAAAGATGTGTTGCAGCTGTGAGTGGAACTAGATGGGTCTAACATGAAGTGAACTTCCTCTGGTAGAAGAAAAGGTAATTTTTTTCCCAAATGCAGGAGTAGGAATGAGAATTTTGAAAGAAAGTAAAGCAAGAGCACCACGATTGTTCCCATATTATGTCGGAGGACACTGAACACAACGTGTTTGTTATGAATAGGAGATTGTTATCTCGGAAAGAAAAGCAAAAACCCATCACGATGAAATCTCAGTTAATCAATAATAAAAGAATTCCCGTTAACCAGCATAACAACAATCGAATGTTGTAATTTTTCACTGAAATTATAAATAAATAGTTCACAAGAACTTGTTGGAAGCGTTCATGATGCACCTCACAAAGATCTTTGCCAAGTGTAAATTTGTCCGAAATACCTTCTCGACGGCGACGATTAGCGCATAAGCTGTGTACCAACCCGTCCTGGAAACCCGTCACCGCCTCCTTCTCCCTGGTTTCGATTATCAGCAGATCAAACACATCCAGTCGAACAACTAGCTTCATAAGCCTCGTCTACGAATCCATGTGATTTGCAATATGGAGACGCTTAACGGCTGTCGGAGTGAGATTCGTAAGGCGATAACTGATGAAGAAGACTTTATTGTATAGCTCGAGAATGTTTCGATGACCCACCCCAACACGCTGCGTGGGCCAGGCAATTCATTTCATTCGCTGTCTTCAAAATGTCTTTCATAAATGTGGTTCAGAGTCCCATGTGGGTTGAGTTACAGCTCAACAATTTTTCCATCACCTCTCCTCGTTGACATCTTTAATGTTGGTTGCGCTCATTTTTTGTGAAATCTTGAAACCCGTGCTAGAGTGCCCTCAATCTTTTGATAATTTCTCGGTTGTAATACATCGATGAAAGTTTGCTGTCTTGAGGTTACGATTTTTTTGGCGACACCGATTTCTGGTACGTTTAAGGACATCTTAACTGGCCCAATCCCCGGATGTGTAGTTACTTGTATTACGTAAGTCGTCGGGTAACCTAAACGAATACCTCTAAAACGTTCGTTCATCAATGTAGTCGGCTATAGCTGTACAATTTCCTTTACTTCTCTTTCTCTTTCTACCCTATAGAAGTTAGCCCTGATCATGCATTTTCCCACATTTCAAAGGTCTTTCGAGGTTATTGACCTGTCAAAAAGATTAGAAAGAAGAACGATATACTTCATATCTCTTTAACTCCTACAGCAAATGCGAGTTTGACATTATTTGCGCTCGTTCTATTCAATGGATGACAGGTAACAGAGAAGAAGAAAAACACCCAAAATATGAAGTAATGTTCAAAACATGGAAAACGTGACTATAAATACGGATAACCGAGGCCAACTGTCAAGAATGGAATTCAAATAGAAACTTGCTTTTATGACATGATTGCACGGATCACTTGAAGATTTGGAGAGACTTCATTTGCTCAAAAAAATTTCATAATTTCGCCATAAGATATAGGCAATTAATCTACGCAAGAAGTGTAGCGATCGACGTAAACAAAGTAACTGAATGGGAAATTTGAATTGAATATTATTGAATGGAAAGTGTTATCAGTCTAACGATCAACATAAATGGCAGATCCATACTGAGAACAATTCGCATACGAAGTTTGCATGGTTTCACGGCAATCGAAGATATAGAAAATCATTGGCATTCCAATCATCTACGCATGAAAATATATAGTAATTGACTTAGTGAAAACGAGAATGCGAATCGATGCGATTCCCGTTCTCTGCATCGAAGCCAGAGACAGCCAACTAACCAGCCAGCCAGCTATCCGGCCAGACGAAAATGGTGATGATGATGGCCGCGAGCTGGCTGACTGGTTGGTTGTACGACTGGGTGACTGACGGCTATCCGTTGAAGCAGCTATTCAGGTATATATGGCGATCAAACCCCGACCAACTCCTGCACATGAATGTGTGCGACGACACAACGAGGCCGGGCCAGCATGATTCGTTCGACGACCTGATTTGAGGTCGTTGTTCAAATAACAGCCTACACCGATACGTCAAAAATCGTACGCACCGGACGATATCGATGAGCTTTCAGATAATTTTTCAGCACCCTTGAAGAGAGTTAAATTCCTCACAACTTGGTAACTTTCATTACTTTTCCAGTCGCTTTGTTTAGATCCTTCTAGTGAAGCACTATACAACTGAACAAACATACAGAATTTGCATATCGATAAGGCAATTTCTAGCCAGCACTGTTCTTACGGATACGCAAGTTCAATTCCCAGACAATCGAATCACTCAATATTATAAACTTCTAATGAAAATCAAAGATTGGAGGAGATTTCTCGCTTTACATAAATAAGCCCAAAACTCTCAAAAAACATCAAGAACCCTTCTTGAATAACAAAATATTCTCCTCACTATGAGAGACTTCTAATGGTAATCCTGCTCGGCACTTATTTTTACTACCTGTAAAGTCAATTTCATAGTTCCCAAGTGAAGAAGTGGATTTTTTGAAAAACTTTTGCGATCTCGGAAGATATTTGCGAATATCCAAAAGTTTCTAAGCAAAGAATGAGATTGTAGGTTTTCATAGGACGACTGCCATAGACAAAAAAAATCTTATTTACCTAGGTGTAAGATTTACTCGCTCTGAAGTTGCCCTCCGAGGATTACTGGAAAGGTGAGGGTGCTGCAATAAGTAAATATGCTGCTAGAAAGAACTATGCACAACCTTATCGTTTTTATGAATTATATTCTGTTAAAAATAAAACGTCAAAGAGTAAAGTGAGCAGTTGGAACAGTCCTCTAATGTGGATTAGCAACGAAAATGACTGCCAACATAGATTTATTGAGTTCAAAAAAGCCGCTATTGTTTCTATCGCATCTTCTCGTACGTCATAAGTTTTCATCGTTTGAGTTGTTCCGAGCCACTTAGTTGAGATGGCATTTCATTGCTAACAGGTGGCAAGATTTTTTGGTTATATTTGCAGAGCACGAGTGACTAGCTGCCTTTTAGAAAACGCTTGCAGAATCAGAACAGAGCTCTTTCTACCAAATGGAGCGGATCAATACAAGCTTTTTATATCAATGCAGACACACTCGTGGAAAAGGAATATTACATGTCCATTACGTGCACCTTTTCTCGATCTTTTCATTTCTTCAAAGCCTGCAGTTAGTGACTGCAAAAAGTATACGCATCTCATAATCTACACCAAAGACTAAACTACACCCTCCTTACTTCAAAGGGCTCTAAGCAGCATCCTAACTCTGAAGAAACCTGTTCCCGTAGCACTCATGGCTACGACTCTACGATCTACGCGAAAGCTGCAGTATAAGATAAATGGCAGAGCTTTCGACGCTTGTCAATCTTTGAGGAAAGCATCATGCTTTGGCGTTCATAAAGTCCGTTGTGCGGTGATCTACTGACGAATAGAACCAGTGTGCCATGCTTCCTAGTAATTTCGATATCGATTTATCGATTTCGCAAGGATGGGGCGCTTGGTGAGCATGAGTTGCGAATAAAACCTGAAGCTACGGCAAGGTCGGTTTCCAGAGCACCTCTAGCCACTACACCATACACATCGCCAATGGCAGTATTAGTAGAGAGGGTTGTATGGAAAGTTTGATGCTCTAACTGTATCTCGAGCCAACGAAGTCCACTAAATTGCACTGGTGCGTGAAGAAGAGCCATGCAGACTATGCTGGTGTCCGCTCGATCACTCAAGGATTATCGGCACACCGGTTGTGCAGATTACGTTTCTACATTAGGCGCTACGAATGTTTTTATGCACGAGAAAATCAACAAGAGGCAAAACATACCTGTTCGTCTCTCTCCGGGAATTCATTGGCGAAAAAATTCTCTGAGTTTTCGCGTCTGTATAACGTGGATTCGAAACATGGCATTTAATTTTGAACAAGATTTCATGAGTCACATGCCAAAAACTGTACTTTCGACGGTGAATCATCTAAAACCTGTCCGAGATTAGAGATTTTGACAAAAATTTAGCGATGGCAGCTTCTATTGCAATTGGACGCTTAAGTAAGGATTAAATTCCTAGATTCACATTGTTGTCATTTTGAATATAATCATTCTTTGCTAGCGATATCGGGAAATAAGGTTCAGCCTCTCCCTCCTATTCTTTCTTGCAAATCCATATGGAGACGGTATAGGGCGACTATCTTCAAGATTGTGATGAGAATCGTGTCTACCACTTTTTCAAGACTTTCATAAGACGAAAAGGCCTCAAGCACCAATCGACACAACATACCAAATGCTCGAGACCTTCGCCAAAGATGAATTTGAGAAATGAACCAAATGAAAATGCTGAGATCCGCGAACTATATGTGGGGGCGGATTAGGCAAAAATGAAATTATTGCCAACAACACTATGCCTGAGTTCAACGAGTATAATTCAACATGAGTGAGAAGTTGTCGCGTTTCAGAAAGTAATTCTCCTAGCGACATACGGAATGACCAGAAAAGTACTTTCAACTAATAAAACAAGGCAAGCAGGTCAGAATATGATGTATCATTTGGATAACCGACTGGTTGACTAGTCTAGTATTCGAAGCGAAGCGCCTGGGATATTATGTCGCCGATGACGGATAAATGTTTGAAACTTGTTGCGCTTAACAATGAGTTCCATTTGATTGAGCTGCTTAACAAACAAAAATCCTGAATACCACTAGAATAAGCGCAAGCAATCACATAATCTGTTGAAGTTTTCCTTGCCGGATTTCCACATTTTATCAAACAAAGATAGGAGGGTAGCGCAGTGGTTATTTTGGTTTGGCTACCTCCAAGATTGTAGGGTGATAGTCGAATGCAACGGACTTTCCTCGTAGACTGAAAATTTTTTATGGAAGTCTTACGTACTCCATTTATAACAAGAATGGAAACAATGAGAGCTCGAAAAATTGTTGCTTGCCGAAAAAGTTCAGATACAATCTCTGAATATCTTTTGTAAAAGTTTGTAAATCATCATGAATTTATCACAGCAACTAACCAACAACGACCGAGCCTATGATCAGCATCCCGTAGCAAACAACATCATTACTACAAAAAAAGTTGATGAGAGGCACGAAAAGCTTCGTTAAGCTTTTCCATCATGTTTATTGGGCTGTCAAAGCACGCTTTTAGACTCACCGAGAATGAACACTCCTTGATGGAAATTAATCTCGCCATTTGAGAATTTATTTTGCTATTCAGAATGTTTGTATAGTGATAAGGTATCTTTCGGAAAAAGCGAGTAACCTGATGAGCAGAACCGTATTTTCTCGAAGTTAGCACTGTGGTACGAAAAGTGAGAATCATGTTTCAAAAGGACTATGTAAATTTTTATTGTATGAAAGCCTTTGCCAGCTTCTGATGACAATAAAAGTAATATAGGAACTGAAACCCTGCCCATCTAAGAACAGTTTTTTCTATTGTAAAATGGTCGTAGCAGACAGAAGCTTTATGGGTCGTACGACATAAACAAACCATTATAGCGGATTACTGTGTACGTAGTAACTAATGTTTGAGTGTACGTGGTAATCATAAAAATCGGATGTACAACGAATTTGTCGTTAATGGAACGTTAAAAGAATATTAGTGGTGTAGACAACTCGATTCGCTTAATCGCATGTTCCCCTCGATGAATTACTTCTCTTAAAACATTCTGGAAGAAAATTCTGCGCAATTACAGCTCGCAACAAAAAGAAAACCGTTTAAGCACGAACAGAAGAGAAAAAAGCTTATTCCTTCTAAACTGATGGTGCTGCGGTATTTTTTGCTACGATCATCGTCCAAATTTGTTCACAATGTTACTTCAGTAGCACGATAGCCATGTTTGAGACCGATAATTGAAAAAGTGTTTCCAAACCAGACTGCTCCTTTGATCGCAATATGTCGAAGGTCGTCGTATCGGTTGGGGCTAGGCATCAGATTGCAGTACTATGACATTGCCTTGATAGTTTTCGCGTGATTTGCCACGAATTGGAATCAATACATAATTTTGGCTCTGTGAAAATTTCATTTCGATGAAAACACAACACAGAAAATGATTACTACTCATTCATGATTACCTACAGTCTGCCATACATTGCATATCAATTCCATAGACTATAAAATGTCTACATTAACGATTGAAAGATAGTAAAAATTCAAGAGATTTTTCATTTAAGCATACATTCACTCAATGATGACCTCTCCACAGTGATTCTTGAGTTTTCTTCTATAAATAGTTTTTGATCGTCAAAGGTGAATTAGGTTTACCAATCACATATTAGAGATAGAGCCAGTTCGTTGAAAAGTCAGTGCTTTATTAATCGATAACTGGTTTTCTAGCAAATCACTCGCTTTAAAGAATTTAACGGTTTTGCTGAATGTGTGGTTTTAATGTGACGCAAACAAATTGCTTATTTATCCGTAACAATTTTCAATAGGTACTTATTACGTCTCCTCATAAGGAATTATTAAATCATCATAGAAAAAATATTCTAAGCGCTTTATTCAGTCAGTAAAAAACACTGTTATAGTGCCTTTCTAGAGAATTTCGTATGCTAAGCTTAAACTCGCTGGCTCTGTAAAACAGAAAAAAGAAAATCTTCATTGTAGCCGGAAGGCCTACGTGCATAGATGTGCAGAACTTAGAGCCCGAGGCGAGATTTTCGTGAATACGCTCCTGAGAATGCTAAAAGTTTACATCCAGAATTTTATTGAACATAGAGGTACATATAGGTATCTTGACGTGAACGAGATTTTGGTTGAAGAAAAGTTTGTTGGATATTACTTCGCTTGAATAAGTCTTTACGCTGACTTAAAGAACAAAACATTCCTTGGGACTGCAGGGCGCCATGGGCACAATTATTAAAATCTTATATGTTCGAACTCAGAATCGGAAATAGTCACAATTACGGATGAAAAGCAAAAGAAGAATGATTTCATTTTTAGTTCAGAAATACCGACCACAAAGCTCTTGAGAATATCCCAGTTTTCTAGAATTCCGAAATAGAACGGTAACCAGTACGTCTAGCCATAACGACATGTTCCTGTTTTGTGTTATTCAGGAACTGTGAGTTCTGGTTGCCACTGGTTACCGGTAATATGGACACCTGGGTACAGGAGCACTTCATGGTGGTAGTAGTGGTATGCTGAGAAATGAAGTTTGCTTTAGTTGAAATGGGCGTTGTTCGTGAAAAACGCCGAGATTCAACGTGTATCACGGACACGCCCAGGTAACAGTATGTATTATTTGGAATGAGTCAGATTGCTAAGAAAATGCTATAAAAGAATTCACCGACAAACAGGTAATGAATCAGAATCGCCGAAAGAGCATTTCGTCGTGGTTATCACCCACACCTACATGCTTAGAGATTTCCTACCTTAGCTATCAAGAAGACCACTGAAGCGTTCTGTTTCAAAGTTTTTCTTCCAGCTTCTATCGTGGAAACATGTAGGAATATTGCTATAGTTATTCACAGTAATGCAATACTCTCTACAATTTTGGATCGTAGAAAAACAAGCTTTCAACAGCGATGTGCGCTCAGATTGACTGTGAACGATCGATTCTGACTTGTTGACAAGCTTACATAAGCTAGGTAAACTATCTTTCGTTGAGACTGTAGTTTTGACGATATATTGCCGTCTTCTAAGACGCATTGAAATGGAATCAGAGTCCACTGCAACGTTGATGGTCACGACGACCTCTTAGCTTGATGATATGCTAATGAAAATGCGTTAAATTGTGATGAAGGAAAGTAATTGAATTGCAAAAGCCCAGGAAACCCGCCTAATTTGTTATAAAGCTATACCTACCTATTGATGATGACCAGCAAAGTTAGCTCACTTAATGGAAAATAACATCTAGTCAAAGTGAACAGAATAGAATATGGTTCGAATGAGAATCTCAAAAAACTTGTCCAAGCTTTTCACCAAAGTACTGTAGTCAGTGGTGAAAAACACTATATGGCGCTTGAATTGGTCATTGAAATTTACATCTCACTACTGAATCCCCCTAGAAAATTAGAATTCCGTTAGAATTAGAAGTAGAATTTTGATAATGAGATTTGGTGCTCAAATTCGAGTCCGTTCCGAAAATTCGAATTACGAATGCATTGAGAAATACGTCTACCATTTGTTCCGAAATCGTAATTCTGTTATTCGTAATTTTTTCATAGACGTGACCGTAATGTTCACTTATTTCCATTGGTAAGACCACAGCTGTCTTCGGATAATTTATAGACATTGGCGGCATAACAGATTCTTTTTTTCTCGTAGTGATCAATTATCGAATAACTCATAGCTGTTGTACCTCTTAATTTGTCTATTCAAAATTTACACTTAAATTCAAATGCACTTGGTGAGTCTTACAAATTACATAGTTGATAAGCAATTGGAACAAACAACATTTTCAATATGTCGTATTACTTTAGGTGCTGGAATTCTGTGTTTTTTATAACAACCACACCTACTTTTTTGTTCAAGTTAAATACGTCCGCCGTGTTTCGCGTAACTATTATTGGTTTACTGTTTTGTTAAGTCGCCTTCAAGCGGTCGAGCGTTCGTAGATCTTTCTGTCGCTAGAGAAATTGCTACCATCTTAGACTAATCTCGGACAAAAACTAGAAAACCTCCACTTCGTATCACAACGGTCTCAGACTGCTAGAAGGTCTGAGGACGTAATGCTGCGTCAATTTGGGGATCATAGCAAAAAAAAGTTAGCGAGTCGTGCTGCGGTCGAATTCATAAGGGAACAACCGCAACCCTCCAAAAAGTTTAAGCGATAAGTAAAGAGAAAAAAGTATTGGGAATTTCGGAAGAAGAAAATGTAAGCGTTGCTAGAAATCACCAAATAAGTGATTTTTCGTAAATACTCTGCAACTTACTTATTGATTTTTTGTAGACAAATTGCATCTATGCTGTCAATATGAAAGAGAAATCGTTGAAAGCTCGTCCAATTTATTCTTAGAATCTGATGACGACGCACATCTCATTGGCCACTGAGAATAGTATGGTATTAGCCAGACCAGCGAAAGAAAAACTCATTTGGTGCTTAGATCTTCTTCTTCTATCACACTGAACATTGCCCTCGAGAGAAGCTGAGCCGAGTTAGTGGTGCTGCACTGAGTAAATTAAGTAGGGGAACCTCCTTAAGCAACAGACGTGCAGTGAATTCCAACATGAAGAGTGTGATAACTACATGAAATGAAGTGGTGTAATCTATATCATAGAGTGGTCTCTAAAATTATTTACGTGCCACAAATATTTTTAAAACGGATTTTAGAGAACTTTCGAGTTTTTCATGGTGCTGGTATCATTCAGAGTATTTCATTTCCAATAGTTTGGTATCGGCACAATGTGTGGTGTGTGCCGATTGTTGGTATAGAATTGTTGAGTTCAATCCGCTTATACCGCCCACACTTCTCCTACCTGCACTGTTGATGTTTCGTATTAGCCGTCCCGCACATCCCAGTCTCAGTCGTCAGATTTTCTCCATCACTTACCGAACCAACTCTAATGACGACAAATAGAATGACGAATAGAAAAAATAAAGCTAAATCGCCTTATTTCCTCCAGCCGCTCTTCTTCTTATTCAATAATAGCTCAAAGAATCAATGTTAAGACTGATTGAAAATAAGGATATTGAGGACATCATGGTAATATAGTAACAAAGCTAGAATAATTAATGTTAGTAATCAATTTTAGAATGAAATTACATCGAGAGCGTTGTTGAAGTGATGCAATATATTCTACAACAAGAAGTATGGTTATTGATTTAAACACCGATTGGTGGCTCCTTCAGTTTCCAGCTAGTTAAATGCTAAGTAGAAAGAGAATGACATTCACTGACGACAACCTAACAGCTACAAGGTTTTTCTTACGTTTACACTGCTCCTAATTTCTTTTGTGGAAAAAATTGGCGCAAATTAGGACAGAAAGGCAAGACAGTCAGTGTTGATGAGGCACATGAAGAATGTCTCATCAATGAAAATCGCCTGTTCGTCCATTCTCGCTAAGTTTACAAAAAGTTCTCGAACTCAGAAGGATATGTTATATTCTAAGGCAAGAAAGTGAGTTCTAAGAGAATTGAGTGGCGAGCAAAAATACGACCTCGGGCGGGAATCGAACCCGCGTTCCATCCAAACCGGGATGTGTGCTACCACTACATATGTGAGACATCATAACGCTGCAGAAAAGAACCAATAAAAGCACTAGAAATTTAAAGTGAATTCTTTCAAACCTAGCGAGGAAACCGTTTTGCCTCGACACATGCAGATGATTTTTGTGCTCATACCATTGTTGAAATGAAGATTTCTATGTAGCTGTCGTGAATCAAATTTGCTGACAGTTAAAGCCTAGTGTAATGCAAAAAGTTAATCCTATGTGATAGGAATAATTCATCAAGCATCAATTGAAAACTAAGCAAGGAATAATTATATGATTTAGCAGTGATGAAAGCATTTACGACGTCACGGTTTTTATGGAACGACATTAGGACCGGTTGGCAGCAATGGTTTTACAAGAATATGCTCAACTCTAATAGCTATTCTGGTGTTCTCTGGCATCTTAGTCCAGTCAGGTGAATGCTCTATCAACTAGAAACGCTCTTCACCATCAGTGTTAGCGAATTGTTGTTTAAAGCGCTCTGCTGTGAAGTGGGAAACAACACAATAGACAAACATCATCACTACCGGAGGAGCAAAAAACAACGAGTGAACCTGGTACTTATTCTATTCTTCAGAGCGTGAACAAAGGTGTTGTTCGGTGCTCCCCGCAATACAAACGTAATGGTTAGTTCAATCTCACAATCCGGGCAAATCGACGGTCTGCCAACCCTTCAAAATCAGTAAAATTGGTAATGAACATATTTGAGAGGATATATATGCCTATTCAAATGCTTCAGTTAGTCTTCTGGTTCATTGTAAGCATCATGGTTTTATTCATTTATGATCCATGATGACTTAAATACATGCACATCTCTGAAGGTTTTATGAACTCAACGTGTTTTATTTTTTATTTTGAAGGTGACGTCTATCTAATGTGAGCTATAGTGACCAAATAAATGATACAATAACAATCTTGTGTTTGCTCTTCAAGAAAGCAAAAAATTATCGATGAATGCCAGGATTGATAGAAAGACGGTTCTAACTACTCTTTAATCCTTTACAATTCTCAACATTTCAGATGTCAAACGTAATTGGTGAAGCTCATTCGGCTTACATATCACGAGCTATTTGGTGGGAAGAGTCATGAATGTGAAGACTTGAACGCAGAGCACCGGTGACCGAACCTGAGTGAAGAGTCCAAGTCTTCATCAATGAGAAGATAACTGCTTTGTATACTACAAAGAGAGTACAGCCAATTAATTAGCTGTGATTGTCTTCAGCTCCGTATCAGTGCCATGATGAGGCACCTATAGCTAATCTAGTGCTGAAAAATAATAAGAAGAAAAGCCTCGTGTGGACACTTCGATCCATAGTCCAGCAGTGGAAGGACAGAAACAGACTCTCTGTATCTTTCTGAAGATTCGCTGTGCAAAACGCTTACTCTTTTTTGTCTCTGATAAAGCTGGGAGCACATAACCTTTCTCAAACCGTAACACTGATAATCTTAACAAAGAAGTAGTACCTTGTCAGTGACATCTACAGAGGCCCACCAATGGTTCTCTTGCTTTTGCATTGATTGAAATTCTTTTAACAATTTTCCAAATTAATATTGAATGGAAACGTTCTTGAATCACGAGATGGCATTGTACACCTTGTGCTTCCTGTCACTTTCTTTATTACAAACACGATCAAATCCTCTATGTTGGACCAGCGTGGAGGAAAGGTTAATGATTCTCTCAGCAATTTGCTTAGTATGTGTGAGACACCCTTTAACCAAATTTAAAAGGATAAATGATAAAACTCTCTGCGTTGATCAATCCCTAAAAGATGCGCCATGCATTCGTCTTCAATTCCTTAATTTATTTGAGGTGGTTAAATGCATTTCAAGTCTCTGTAATGACACGCGGTGACCTCCCACTGTATCGAGTCAGTGTTGCTTATCCTACCAGACAAGTCTGAGACTAGTCTGGTACCAATTAACC
This sequence comes from Parelaphostrongylus tenuis, assembly GCA_019055375.1. NCBI lineage: Eukaryota > Metazoa > Nematoda > Chromadorea > Rhabditida > Metastrongylidae > Parelaphostrongylus > Parelaphostrongylus tenuis. The sequence goes on from JAHQIW010001664.1 coordinate 22,204, forward strand.
GACCCCGGAGGGATGAATGGCTCCATGAGCTATGAGAGCGAGATCGAACCGTCGATTTTGGGGGGCGACGCAGAGCACCTCTAACCACTGCGCCACATGCTCTTCTAATCAAGGTTATCAATCATAATTTACTACAGTAATCTTACAAACCTACTATCGCAGATAAAAAATAAAGCAGCCTCACACAGCTACCAAAATTTTGAAGTACTATGCAAGATTTTTATGCATGGCAAAAATAATAAGAGTTCTTGAAAATGGGAAGTGTTAGAAAAATAAAACATTCACGGATTTGAACAGTCTTCTTTCTAGCTTTATTCAAATATGCAATGAAGAAAATTGAACTAAACAAAGTGCTTGTATAGCCGAATATCTCCAAAGGAAAGGAAAATGTAGAATAGCATTCAAAGAAGCAGTTTTATGTGTATGAAAAGAATTAATTCCAATTTTCTAGCTTCCCTTATTATGAAAAATTCTAGAAGGATCAGTTTCGCTTAATATATATATATATATATATATGTATATGCAAAAATTTTTCTCGAAATTACCAAGGTGAAACCTTTCGCAGAAGCTAAGTATGCTCAGCACTGCGTGATGAATTTGCAGAATCCAATCTCTCGTTGTATTCTCCTTTTCTCAACGTATCACCTGTATCACCTGTCGTCGCGTTAATCGTCGAGTGACTCGAGCGGGTACCAGCAACTCTTCCATTTTTCCCTATCGCGTGCAAGAGTAGCCCAGTGGGTCCTCCTTGCTCTAGGAATTCGCTGAGCATCATATCTTTCTTTCATCGCTTTCATTTCTCAACGTACGTTATTTAAATTGCTCGATATATATTAGTGGCGGGGCAAATGAGAGCACTTCCTCTCAGGTTTTGCTCCGATTCAAACGCTTCCGTGCAGCCCTCTTCAAGCTGAGAACTTTTTTAGAAGTTGGCAACACTGTTGAAATGATCGTTTCGTTTCTTTGCGATGCAACATGTTTAGAAGCGTGCTGATGCCTTCACTATTGCGTAGAGCAAACACCGTAGCCTATGAGGCTCTACGAAAAACGGCCTCAATCAACAAAGCAAATAGGCATACACAGATCACCACACATTGACAAACGAACAATTCTCATACACACACGCATACAAATATAGAAACACACACTTTTATCATCTATGCAACTGCATATTCACATTGAAATTGAATGAAAAGAATGCTGTAGTGCAATACAAAAATGGCTAGTCATCACGTATTTTACGTTGACAGAAATCGAGTGGTACGTTTTGGACGAAGAGCGATGGATCAACCGGTTGGCCGGTAAGGGACTCCGTCGGCGGAGGTGGTGGCGGTGGCGGAGGTGGAGGAGGTATTGGCGGCAGTAAGCTAGTGAACGGGAAAGACGGTACTGAAATGATACATGATTCTTTTTCACCTTTTTCACTCAAAAAATCAGTGCTGCAAATCCGTATGATGTGACATGCACTTCGAGTAATATGATATTTTAGTGTTAAGGAAGGTAGACAGTAAAAGTCATTATTAATAAGTCAATGAATAGTACGATAATCTAAGTTCGGAATATTTCGAAGCTTTCAAGAAAGCTCAGTTTTTTAGTTTTACATTAGCGATTTGGACTAGTCTCTTGGGGTAAATTGCCACGCAAAGACGTAGTGGTGGTTTGGATCTTTGCCACAAAAACATAAGGTTTCAGGTTCTGCTCGTATCTCAACATCCTGGTTACACATCTCACAGGACCCTACAGTAAAAAAATGATAGCAAGTGAATCGAAAAGCCAAAGCTTATGTTCGAAAGGTTTTTATAAGGAATTACGCATTTACAAAAGCATTCATAAAATTAGGGGTAAATATAGACTGTCAGCAGAAATTCAGCTACTGTCTTGACTTATTCACTTTCATTCTCTGGTATGATTATGTCACCATGTATTTTAGAACCACGTGTTTCATCTTTTCAACATTTTTCATTTTCGAACTACTGAGTGACAGAAATTCGTATTTAACGGAGAGTTGAACTTCTTGCTCTTTTCTAATCCCAATTTGCTCAAGATTGAGAGAATGAACAGGGGATTTTCAAGACTTTGTGTTTGACCGATATCTGTGCACCCGTGTTATCTACAGTTCCCCTTGACTTCTTCAAATAACCAGAACGGGCATCAGCGAATATCCCGTTCGTCATCGTTGCGCTTATTAGATTTGCTCAATATTTCAGGAAATCTCTCCACCATTACAACTTTAGTACGAAACCTTTTTTTACACTGCTTTTGCCCAGAAGGTAGCCACGACCTACTTGTTAAACTTCCCGATGGTATGTAAAATTTCTCAGCGCTTGTGACCTTGTCGGAAAACCTGCTGCTAGAAATCACTCTTCGACGCTCAGGAGCACTTTTCGTTGCGATAAGAAGGGAAATACCGAGAAGAATAGAGGGGGTGTTCGTGAGTGTAGAACTGAGATGTACATTAATATTAACACATCCTCTAGCAGGGTTATCCAACTGAAGAGATTTGACATTTCCTCCAGAAGACCATTTGAAAATGAGTGTGTCAAACAACTTTCAACCTGCTAGGCAAAATTTTATCATAAGGTAGCGAGTTCTATGCCGATAGGATAATGCTGAAAACATGTGAAGACATGGGACCACCTGTGTCCAACCATCGCAGCTCCTTTTATTTGCTTCAATTATAATGTGACACTGTTTTTATTTTCACCGAATAACTTATATCAGAACTAGTACTTGTGCATGTAATGTTCACCTTCAGCAAAGCGCATCATAGTTCGTTGGTAAAACAGTGGATTGAAGAAAGGTACCGCAAACGGTGGTGCACGAAAAATTGCAGGTGAAAAGACGTTGAGAGGCGAAGACGAAGAAGTGCTCTAAGCGAGAGGGAATTAGAACAAAAGAAGACAAAAAACTGTTTGCAAAAGAGTGGTGAGAATAAAATGGACACACCTGATCATTTTGTATAGGACTGGAAGGAGAGCTACGGTTCGCGTCGATTTGTTCAAATTTCTTAAGCTCGTCATGCGGTGCTTCTCTCGCTGAGCCTTTTGAAATAGAACATAGAATGCATTTAAAATCAAATTTTCTTACAGAAAAGATTGTTCTATTCAGTAAGCGTTGGTTTTTTTTGCACAATGCACAAAAGAACTAAACGTTCGGCGTTGATCTCCCGATTTGGATCTCCGGCGCATACTTCATTCATACGATCGTACAGGTGTTTGCATGCATACTTTTTGTTTTTGATGGTGAAGTCGTAACGTGTTGAACTTATTCATGCATCGCTTCAGTCTTTTCATTTGTACGGCACCAATCATAAACTTCGAAAGACGAAGGATTTGGTTAGGCACGGGTGTCGGCATCGAACCAGCAATCAAGTACATCTCTTATCAGTGTTATCCACTGTGCTGCATGCTCAGCGAACTTATAAATAACGTAGGATATTGAACGCAGAGGATTTTAGTATCTATACTTACGATGCACGGGAGCTTAAATGTGGTGCACTCACTACAAAACCATTTTATGATCAGTTATAAGCTTCCGGATATAACTCAACTGATTCAATTTTGTTCAAGAAATAAGTTGTCAGTGTTGATTTTACGCCATAATTCAACATTGTCGCATCATTAAGCACAGTTAAAAGTGGCTTAATCAAGTTTTGCGCTTGTAATAACTATGGCTGTTCATTGAAGTAAAAAATCAGTATCACCATGCTGGCGAAGTCTGGTACTAGTCTCACGACCGCGCAACGATGGAAGGTTTGGTAGGCGCAAGACGCCGGATAGAACCAGAGATCATGAGCGTGCGTGTCAGATGACCCATTATCACTGCGCCACACCAGCCCGTTACTTAAGCAAGTGAAATTTTTGGTCTGTAAATTACTTGGTACTTCTTATAGTATCATATCTTTACTTCGAGTGTTTTCTTAAGACCACGCTGAAATTTCAATAAATCTCATAATTATTATTTGAGCCTGATGTTTTTTTTTTGCTTTTTTAGTGTCATTTTGAGGAAACACTCGAAATAAAGGTATAATATTACAAAAATTCCAGCCAAAGAGCAATTGGGTGTACAACACTGCAAATTCGATGACAATTTCACTTGACTTAAAGTGCAAATCGTTCGTCTTCGATACCACTGTGTACGGAGAACAGGCTCCGAGAGGATTAGCTCGAATCAAGAAAGTACTATCCCGAAGAACTTATGAAGTAAAGACGACGGGTTCTGCCCGAACGATGAGACTGTAAGGACGAAACACGTGTATCGGGCTGTACAAGAGTCCATTACCAAACCGCATGACATGTTGGCTCAAATAGTAATCATGAGATATATTGAAATTTGAGCGCGCTCTTAAGAAAACACTCGAAGTAAGGGTATAATGTTAGATCAGTGGGCAAAAAATCGATGGTTAAATTTTTGAACTGCTTCATAGTACAACAAGGCAAAGTGTAAAGCAAAAAATATTTTCAGATCATTAATCATTCAGTTATTTTCCTTTCTTTCGAATATGAATACTTCTTCTATAAATACTATCGGTAAGCTCAGAGCGCTTAATCCGCTCAGCGCAGCTGGTCCACTGGTACTCATCACATCCAATCAATTGTTTTGATTGTTATAGGTCAGCCAGTATTGCGTAATGTTATTAAGTGATTATCAAAAGCCACCAGGTCTTTTCTAAATCGCTCATCTACTCAAATAAAACGACTTCATCGTCACCTGTGAACTCCTTCATAACCAACAATAGGTGGCGAAGATGCCGTAACACTTATAGATCTCACTAGTTGATAAAATCGAAGAGGTTAGAAACCAGTGAGAAGTATTTGATTATATTTGTGATATATTCATAACCAAAAACTCTTTGATATTGTTCAAACTTGTTACTTAGAATTTCTTCTTTTGAAACTACAAAGCTCAATTCTAACACTAAAACTTTCACTCGGCTAAACTCTTCAGTAATTATTTTTGTAAGTAATTTTAATGCTATATTTCGTTTATAGAGAGAGAGAGAGAGAGAGAGAGAGAGAGAGAGTATCAAATAAGCAGGCTACGGCCGAGGCTACAGAGACTGGGAAAAGCATTCGCAAAGCCCATCGAAGCTTTGCCAAATACAAGACCAAGATGGTTGCTTTCCGGCGTCCTGATGGAAAGTTACACAAAGGAGAAAATCATCCACAAGTACTACTCTTCAATAACCACGTATTCTTGCCTTCGAAAACAAAAGAAGACGAATTTGTCGCTCCACCGTTTCTCTCTTTCTAAATCCGATACGCTATTTTCTCTGTGAACATTACATCGACAGCTCGTCCAAGAAGAATAAGACCGAAACTCCCAAAGAACCTCCCGGTAGTTCTCATCTCAACACACCAGCTCAGCTTTTCACTCTTTACCTGTCAGTATGCAAGGCTCCCAATCGATAGTAAACCAGCAAGACCGTTTTATTGTTTGAAAAGGCGGAACTTCACGACACTGGAAACTATCGCTCAATCTGTTTGCTGTCCGCCGTCTATGGCTTTCTTATCAAGCTGTCCTAAATAGGATTCACAGAATAGTGCCCAATGAACAGCCACTGCGAATAAGCAAGGACGGTAAAGATTCAATACTATAGACCACATTCACACGATAACAAAAGTGTTTGAAGTTTAATACAAGAGTACAAAAGTCCACTACGTCCCACTCTCACCACCTTGAAGAAAGCCTTTGAATCACTCGAAACAGAAGCAGTCTGGAAGCTTTAACAGCCAGAGAGTTCCTACTCAGTACCATAATGATTCTTCGTGAGTTTTAGAGAGATTTCGCAAGCGATATATCATCGTTCTATAATAGAGGGATTCGGCAAAACGATACCATCTCGCTCAAGCATCCATTGTTACCCTTTTAAACATCTTGTGAGCATTGGAATGGAATGATGTTGAAGTGAAAATCGTCGGTCAACTGCAATACCTTCGTTCTGTTGATGACATCTTTCCTAAAACACCAATCATCAGCCAGACGGAGTGATTGTTGGTCGTTTCGACAACGCCTGTGGAAAGACTGGTCTCTAACCAAATCTAACGAAAACGTTGCTTATGGGGAATGGTTTAATTTGGAATGTCTCATTTATTCTCAACGGAATGAATATCCTCGAGTGCTCCAGTTATGTCGCTAAGCTGAGACGTCAACACGATGAACGATCTATCACTACAGTTGAGCAGGAGCAAGCTGGTTGCTTGAAGAACGTTTGAGAGCACCAAGGATGTAGTTGAGAGAATACGGAACATCCTGCTTTTGTTCGCCTTTCCTTCCCAGTGAGTAATTTTCGTCTTAACATCTACATCAAGAAGGTGGTCGCTATGCATGCAGGATATAAGGCCACTTGGCATTATTGAACGTACAGTCGGAAGTTAGCAGTGAGCATCCCGTATTTCGCAGATGAGGGAAAAATTCCGAAGTTCTGACCCATGTCAGCTGTCTAAAATCTAAGATGTTGGTCTATTCTAAACATCCCACACTGTCAAAGATGATGTAGGCCAGGCACGCAATGTGCTTCAATGACACTAGATGGAAGAGAGCAGTTATCTCCTGAAATTCTTGGGATACTAAGCGCACGTAAGAAGACCATCGACCCAATGGTCCGATCTATTCACGAAAAGCATAGAAGAGAATATGATGCTCAAGAAATTTCCAAAGCAAGGAGGAACCGCTGCGCTTCTCCTGCACACGATATGGGCAAAACGAAATATTATTGATGCCTGCTCACGTCACTCGGCAATCAACAAGGCTGTAGGTGATACAGATGATTGATTGAGTTAACACAAAAGGCTGGCTTCGAAAAACACCAATTACGCAATGCTGCTATTATTATGTATAATTTCCTTTTCACAAACAATTTCCACATACTTCCAGCACTTCTGATTCAATAGAAGATCCACGTGATTCATGATCCGACTTATGAGCTCCCGTGTCCGATGAAACTAAACCGCTGTGAGTTGTCTACTTGGGCACACTGAGGGCAGATATGATGCAAATGAGGCGACTCAAAAATGTATGTTTAGGTGCTTAGACGAGATGGTAGAAACCAAATTTGCTAGGTTTTTCAAAGTTTTTTTTTAAGTTTAGAAATTTTCTCCTAAAGAAAAGTGAGTTCTGATGGGAAGCTGATAGATTAAGGACACTTAAAACTACGAAAAACCTATTTATCTTTTCACTTTATTCGACTCATATCACAGTTTTTGCTTACTGCGTGGGTCTCAGTGCTTCTAGTATTCGTTTCGTCTTCCCACTGTTTAGAATTTTATCTGCTTCACTAATGTAATAAAACCCTTGGTTGGGCACCTCTCGTTGCAATCTCGAAGATCGACAGGCCGAAGAGATCCGTAGGGAGTTCATTGTTCATTGCTGGAGTGTGTTGAGGGAAAGGGGAGGGAGATCAGCCCCACGTCGAGTAGCACAATCGTCTCTGCTACCGCTGCTCCTCCCGAGAATCTTTTTAATAAATTAAATTGAAGGTCGCCTGAAGTACTGCCGTTGATATGAATATATAAATATACATATGCGTATTTGCACTTAGATAGATCGCATGTGACTGAATTTTTTATAGCGCCATCACCTTGTAAGAAATCTAGTCCTAGAACATCAAATTCTTATGGTGAAGACCTGAAAACAAACTGACACCACCAAAGCAAAATCTTAAGAACAGAAAAAATTCTTTCGACTTAGTGTTCACCATTTGGACGAAAAGACGAAGAGATAGGTGTCCAAGTCGTGGTTGAACTATCGCTACAAATTTGATCACCTCCGTAGAACAGATGTAAATTAGGCGGATTCACGGTGGAAGGATTGTCTCGAGTATGAGTTTGCATTGCAATTAATTAGACAAGTAAGCAGTTTATACAGGTTCAATTAGTTTATTTATCAAGAGCTTACATTCATTTCACCGCTGCATAAATAGTTAATGAAACCCTCTGTTGATAATATTACAGAAGATTGCTGCAAGAGTTTTATTATAGATAATTTTTTGGCACATGTTCTGAACATGAACCGAACTAATGTGGCGCCAACCTTTCATTCTCAAGATACCAGTCTTGGTGGTCACCCACCCAGGAAGAAATTGAGCTCAGTAGAGCACTGAACGAATGAAGTACCCGCACCATATGGTGCCTTTCTATACAGTACTGCTCTTCATTGACTGTTCATTGACTTAGATATGACTTGATTCGACTATGAGAATCTACTTAGCGGAATGAATCTGTAAGCACTGGACTCAGATTAGCATAGTTTTGAAAAAGGCGAAGGAGCCATAACGAGAGTTACAACAAAAGCTTTTTCTGCCATAACTCGTATAGGCTTTCCAATGTCAGTACACTAGTTTTTATGTCCTTAGCATTCCTTCTTATAGCACCTTAATTTATAATATCCTCAAAACCGTTTTTTTATTACTCACCGTCACTGTCGATTGGTGCTGATAAATTGGATTGTTCACTTCTACGAAGAATATCCAACAAGTCACTAGCTAAAAGAATGAAGCACTAAACTTCGATATGCAAAGACTCTTTGAAGAAAAGTTGCCATTGAACTTGATTTTAAAGTAAAAATCACTGGAGCATTCCGATTACAGTCCATTCTTGTTGCATACTGTGTATTTGCTCTGATAATCTTTACTCTGGAAATGTTATTTGAATTTTATCCTAGATTTTTTTAGTGAAACAGCTTGGTGGAGAATATTTTGGATTTTTAGATAGCGATCGATTACTATCTTCTGGAAAATAGCTACATTCCAAATATTCCACTAAGCTTTATGTCATGCATACTGCAATCATTATTACATAAACATCCTTTTGAAGAGTAGAGGATGGGCATTGGCTGTTGATCAATCTTAGAGAAATCCACTATGCATTCGACTTCATCAAGCATCGTTCAAGATGAGTGAATGCATATCTGACTTCTACAAGACTCGCGGTGGCTTACCGATGTATCAGATCGGTGCTGATATAAACACTCCAGTCTAGTAAAAATTTCGATTTCTCATAAAGATTGAAACGATAGAAACCGCTTCCCGGTTATGCACTTAAATTCTACAAGAGAATCGCGTGAAACAGTAAGAAGGTCAATGCGACTCCGGTAGCAATGCTTATGCATTGGTAATGTTTGCCGATGGGTGTCATGTTTAGCACGGAGAAGTGTTGATGATGGTTGGACGGTCAGAAATGATTGTATGCTTAGTGTTCGCTTGCCAGTGTTAAAGAGTAGTCAGGCTTCCCATTGACTTATGCTAACATATAGCTCCCAAATGGGAATGTCTCAGCAGGTCATATTTACATTCCCCTACACACCTGGACACAATACTACTAATGAGTTGAATGTTGCGTGACACACATAAGATATCAAACAGCTCCAATATATGGAAGGTAGAAAGGTAGAAAGCTCCACTGTATTTTCAACACTGCTTGCTAATTTTGGTAATTTTGGTGCATGCCTCACATTTTGCATACGCTACGTCACACAAAAAATATCTGGAAATGTAGAATTCTTAAAATGCTACCGTTACTGCCGAGTAGCATCTGAAGATCTTTCGTTTCTTTTTCTTCTTGGCTCTGTTGACGGCGCAACGCAACCTTAATAATGCTTTGTTTACTAGAAGTAAATACTAAATTCTGAATTGAAAATATTATTTTTCTGAGCTACCGAGTATTTGTGTTATAGTTATCAATACAAAGAAAACTCTAAAAATAGTTTTTGAGTAGGCAAAAGCCCATAGAAAATTTTGGAACTCCGCACAATTCACTGGCTATGCACAAATTATAGATAGTAGAAGTTTACTTTCCCGTCCACCCAGCTTGTGAACTATCATTGAAATTTTTATTTTTAGAGCTTTCTTGAAGTGAAGTTAGACATGCGTGTGTCAAGCAAACTCACCCTTTCATTAAAAAAAAAACTAATATAAGTTTGGGAAAACTGAATAAATAATTTGAACTAAGTTTTGTCACAGCTTTTGATTACTAAAGATTTATTCCCTGATGTGATCTGAAAAGATAGCAACTCACTTGAGCAGCCATCACCCGTTGTCGTTCAGCTATAAGCGTACACTTCGCGCACATGCAATCCTTCCACCTAGCAGTAACGTTTATGACCTGCAAAATTTTGTATAACTACAAGAAAAACTACAAATTTTTACGGTGTTTGGCGACAGTGATATCAAGTAAAATGTTTAAAAGATCAAAAATGTTGGAGGAGAAGCTGCAAAGTTCAAAGAAGCCTAAGAAGTCCTTAATTTTAGCTTAGAATCAACTTTGAAAGCAGTGTGATGATTTGGCGAAAGGTAAAAACTTTGGCACACAGAGTTATAGGCAGTTCGACAGCTCTCAAATCTCACCAGTTCTTGCTAAATAAAATTAACCGAGAAAATTGGACGGTTCTTCATAACTGTGAAGTGGTTTTCACTTCAGTGAAAACGCCTACTCTAAGATTTTGGTTATATAGCACCAAACAAAGCAACTCCTCCCTTTAACCGTTTCTGTAACTTCATACTTTTGCCAGGTTTTAGGTCTTCTTCATACTTTGCATTTATCTGGGGATTTTTGATGGTATCAAATCAATACATGAATCTGGAGTGCTTTTGTTCTTAAAAAATTACGATAGGTCATCAACTGCAGTGTATGGAGATGCCTATATATTTCCTGAGTAACGCGAAACATGAAGTTCATTAGAAGCAGATAATTTTACATAATCATTTAACTTTTACGTTCTCTTCTTCCCTTCATATTTTTATAATAATTTCAATTGCTGGAAAGGTTCTCCTCTATGATATCCCTATTTAATGAACATATAGCATTCAAATTATACCATATTTGAAAATGAAACTAAACCTTTGAGAGCCGATACAGTGCCATGATTTCTACATCGTGCACACTTTGGTGTTCGTTGATTACGTTCATGACGTAGCCTCAGAATCTGTTCAAGACTTGACGGCGCTAAGCCACTGATCGAATGCGCAGCGTTAGGCGAAGACATTATAACTATAAGAGTTATTGGTAGTGATTAATTACGGTAACGTATTTGATAAGGTCGGGATAAAACACAGAAGACAGATAGTGAAGTGTTACAGTAATGTATGAAAGACTATGGGAGCTGATACATTACCATAATCATTGTCGTTACAAAGATCCTGCCACGCCCGTGACAGGATTAACCAATCAGACGTGACCACGCCTCTTAAGCCACTCGAATCAGTTGGTAGATTAGTGAGAAAATTGACGAACGTAAAAAGCTGAATGAAAGTTTTGAGAAAGTTAGCCAAAAAATAACAAAATATCGCTTTTATCAATGAGAACATAATGTAAAATTAAGTTACGAAATAAATACTGTCCATTAGGCTCATATTAACGATATATATTCCTTCCCTTCACACTATTTAACCAGCAAAACATGACTTTTCCATAAAGTCTTGCCAACAAAAATTTTACTCTTTAACGCACCAACCTTCCCATGAATTACGTAATGCCTGCTTATTGATATCTTAGCTTTATTCTTCCGTAATCTTTTCTTTTGATTTTAAAAGAAGCCCTTTTCTTCTTCAACTAGATGCACTGTCCCACTATTAGTAAACTATTTTTTTTTTCAATTTTGTCTCAACGGTGGCATTTCTGCTTTGAAAGGTGAAGTCGACATAACTCTAAGAGCCGTCTCTCGAAGATTTCAAAGGAAAAACAAGTACGAAAAAGTAATCTGTCGGTAGTGAAGTAGTCTAAGAGTGTACCAATGAATGATGCGAGTCAGATTAGAGTCATCAATAGCTCCAATGACATGTCAAAACTGTTCAGCGAACTCCCCTCAGTCAGTTCAATACTCTTCGTTTGTTTTCTTTTTTTGTAATGATTGACGTGAGTGGACCTAGCCTTGTTCTATTCTTATATTAATCTACCTCCAAACACTCTTCCGTTCCGTGTGTGAATGTTGAAAATATGACCCAATGACCTAGCCGATAAATGAACTCTTCCTGTATTGCACTTCGACCTCAGTGGCATCTAATGACTATGATCAGCCGATGTATAGCTGAATAGCTGACGTCAAAGACACCATGAGCACATCATGATCTTATGAATGATGTGTGTTTGTGTGCGTATGTGTAGTTGCGTGTGTCTGCTTGAATATGTGTGTATACGTGTGTCTGTACACCTTTTTGCTCCTGTAGGCATGTCCCTATACTTACGCATGTCATGATGTGTGTATCTGAGCGCATCTCTAAGTCACTACGGATTTGATTGTGTGTGTGTGTGTGTGTGTGTGTGTGTGTGTGTATGTGTGTGTATGTGTGTCTGTGCCTGTGTGTGCCGTGAAACTCCGCCTTAGAGCGAAATTGTGACTTCTTAACGGAAATATACCGTATGCGTAATGCTAAATATTTTCGTTGTTCGAGAACACTTGTACGTTAATTGCCCGGCTGCATATAATCCGACGATTACGGCTTCAATGGGGGCAGAACACTTCAATCTCTCAGAGCAGATTCAATCATAAAGCGTATGTTATTTCTCATCAACGGCGATCACCAAATTGTCATCGTGACGAGCAACTGCCATCAGCCAGTGTTATCTTCGTCATCATTCAATGGGTTAGATTTTCTTCATACAAATAACTCCTGATTATGACAGAATCATGAATTTTAATAAAAGCAGAAATTTCTCTTCAGGAATAATTGCAACTATGAGCCGCGTATTGCGGATGTAACATCATTTCCCAAAACAAAACGCAGAATAAAGAAGCCAAAGAAAAAACCACCATTTGAAAAAAGCAGTATCAAAAGTCTTCGATTACGATATGGTCTGCTATAGTAAATTGAGACTAGTGTTTTTTCTAGCCGTCACTAGATTGTCACCAAAATGATTTATTCAGTATAGGGTGACATTTAAAGGACTTCGTCTTTATCAGAGCCTGGAATGGTAAATTGGAGCCCACTGCACTCAGCCAAATACCATTCTTTTAGTTGGTACTGTCTATGAACAGTCACCAATTTGTTCTTCATAATACTCTGTGTCATTGTTGGAGACCATATACGCAGAATCTCACATGAATAATTAATATGTTTGGTTTGGGATAAAAATCATTCTCAGATGTAGCTCGAAGTCACTAGTAGTTATAAAACTCTTCTACTTGCGGCTTATTCCCATATCTTCGAAGAAGTCAGCCAAGTAATTTTCATTCTTCCACCATCTCTCTGTTCACTGAAACAACGAGATAAGTTATCATGGAAGCAAGTCTTCATTTCTCTATTTTTGCAAGAAGGAAACTCATGCACATTGTTCCACATCATTGGGTAGATTTAGAACATCATACCGCTACTAAAAGCGCTCAAATAAAAAAGAACTCTAGTTGATAATCCAATAGCCAATATCTGACAGCGTGACTGCGTTCAATACCGATGCCGAGTAACTGGGCCAACCGTTGACGGTTGGTTGCTGACAAACATATGCGTTGTAGCGTATCAAGAGTGATAGCAAAACGGATTTCCGTAGTGCAACCGGTTAGAGCACGCACTTTGGGTTAGAGTGAGATGTGGGTTCGAGTACCACCTGACGGAAAGGTTTTGTACATCACTCTACATTGCTAGGTATATATAGAACATACACTACCACCAAAAGCGGTCAAATGTGAAAAAAAAGGAAAGGGAAATTCTGTTTTTCACCTTGAAAAACGCCACATAGTCGGCTCGCACTTATATCTAAACGATCACATTGTAAAAAGGTTTTCTAAGAATGTTATTGGAGATCTATTGAGGATCTTAAACATACCAGATTGATGGCGTCTTTGAAAGTACCACTATCGAAATGCGTAGTCCTCAATCATTAGAATGCTAAAAAAAGTCACTTGAAATCAGGTCGCACAAATGTACAATTGAACGAGAGTCAATTACCTGAGACAATAATCAATGTCCCAAAGACTCTGCTGCTAGAATTGTTCTAAACCACGCTGCGCCCATCTTGTTAAACAGCCTGTCTAATTGATATCAATGACAAATTTCCTGAAAAACTTTCAAAACTATATTGCCTACGCGGAATGAGACAGACTCATGTGTAAATAAAAATCTGTAAAGCCAACCTTTCCCACTTACTTCAATTCCTCAAATCTCTTTACGATTGATTTTTCAGAAAAATATAATTTTTTGAAGGCGAGGTTAGTATCAGGGTGGATAACATTTTCTACTGAAATGAACAGCTAGAAAAATGTCTATCAATAAATGAATAATCATGCAGGAAAATTCTCAGCTTCTGTAGTGATTATATCTTTGGAATGCATTAGTTCGAATCACCTATCATACCGAATAATCACCGTTTCGATATAGAATCTTCGACTTCCCAAGAATTCGCAACACAGGAAGTTCCCGATGTTTCAGCGAGTCAAATCTCAAACCTGGGGTTGAGTCAAGAGACTAATAATACAACATCAACGATACACCGCTATCAAAAATGAGATTTCAGTGTGAAGACGTGAATAGCATCAATAACAGGAGATGAAATGGTGAGAAAGAAGCTGATGAAAATAAGAGAGTAGCCTGTGCAATAAAAGGTGATATACTTTGAGAAAAAAGACTTCCATAAAATACCATATGACGCGGCTTGATCAACCAAGGTGAGAAGTAGTAGCGTGGGAGACGTGAAGCCACATGAGTGGTAGCGGAGACAGCTTGTATAACAGATTGTAGAAGTGATTAAAACATCGATGATTATGCAATAGGCATAACGTACTTTTAAGATTAAGGTTAACTGTATTAATGAGGAGCTGGGTACTCGAACTGTGCTAACTGAAATATTAAGTCGGTGCAAAAGTAATGGCGGTTTAAGATCGTGACTTCTAAATGGGTCATAAAGCAGCGGAGAAAAATCGCAACATTATTAGCACATCTGGCTCAGAAACTGCTATTGAAGATATACCTATCGTATAGCACATAACATAACTTATAACATATGCATATACAGGTCATAACGAGCAGTGGTGTACAAAAAGTTTCGCGAAGGAGACGAGACTTTGATGAGGAACGCAGTGGCCAGCATGAAAAATTTTAAACTTCCAAGTGAAAGCAATCATCGAAGCTGATATTTTTGAGATCACGCAAGATGCTACAGGAAAAGCTCGATGTAGACCACTCTACTGCTGTCAACCATTTGAAACGAATCGAAAAGTAGAAAATGCTGGTGCAAAAGTAATAGTGATTTTAATCATTAATCGACAGCCGCATGTTACACAAGAAGTCCCTTCAACAGCCTAAATAATTAAGCTACAATGTTTAGCCACGTTCTCTATATTTTTCGGATTTCGTGCCAATTGGCTACCATTTCTTTAAGTATCTCACTAACTTCTCGCAGTGAAAAGCCTCCACAATCAACAAAATGCAGAAACAAAATTCCATGAGTTCGTCAGAATATGTGAGACCGATTTGTAGATTACAGAAATAACAACCTCATTCCTTGTTAGCAAAAGTGTGCTAATTGCAAAGATTCATGTCTTCAATAACGAAGATGTTACTGAGTCTGGTTATCATGATTCAGTATTCACAGCACCAAAACCGCCATTACTTTTACACCAAGTTGCGAGAGGTAGGTGGAGGGTTAAAGTGCACTACCTGAGTGAAGTGGAGGATGACCGATGATGCTGCTTGTACTCCTTCCTTAATAGGTAGAGCTTCGAATAATATAAACTCAAGCTAATGCTTAGAACAATCTTCAGTAAGTTCTCCTGATAGTACAATCGGATCAGACATCTTGTACAGAAAGATGGTTTGAATTTGAATACGAAATGAAGGACAACATACGTTTCTGCAAGGAACGTTGACTAAAATTTCTTCACGGTAAACAAAAAACCACATCATCCTTTCGATTGCAATAATAATGGCTTGCTTTTTACATTCATTTTGCATGATACATTATCACATTTACTGCGCGAATCCCAGCCTTCTCAAATACGTCTTTCTCTCATTCATTATGCACAAAATTCTCCAAGAGTTTCACGCTCTCTTGCAACTTTTGCTTGAAAATTTACCTTTTGCATGAATGTCATAGAATGCTGATTGAGTCGATTCTCTCAACTTTGGAAATGAGCGAGCTGGGTTGTTCTCAAGCAGATTATATCAAAGCGGTGAGCTATGAGGTAGTTCCAGCGCCCAGCTTTCTGATATACTGTACTTAGTTTGATACTTGGACAGCCCGTCCTCATAAACTGTGTGGATCTAGCACCTTTATCATTCGTCTCTTCTTACGTTCTTGCGATTGTCGCCCATAGTGGTGGCTTGATTCGAGCATGGCGGCTAGCGCGTTTCATACCGTGATCTGTAGAATATTGGCCTGCGGGAATACAGCCGATGGACTGTACCACTAACCATTTCGCTATACCCGTTCAAACCCAAAAAGCTGCTCCAGTTATAGAACAGTCGCCTCGAATCATCGACTCTGAAGAAAACGAAGATGCTAGGCTTTAGTTGATTTGAAATTATTTGTCAACTCAGATCATATGTCAAATCATAGAAGAAGCTGTCACTGGCTGATAATGCCGAGGTTGAATGAAAGTCGGTTGTTGAATATTACGACGCTTCATGTAAGAAAAGAAACATCATTGATGCATTCATGGCTTTTTTGATTATTTTACGATAAGGAATGGACTACTTTATCATTCGTTCATTGAGAATATGGAATCAATATATCAGTGTGTGTGTGTGTGTGTGTGCGTGTGTGTGTGATGTATGTGTGTTATGCTATGCGCGTGGCTTCATGTGTGTATGTGCGTGTGTGCGTGTGTGCGTGTATGTCTATGTGTGTACGCTTATGTGTGTGTATGTGAGTGTGTGTTTGTATATGTGTGTCCTCTTGACGCATACTAGTACGCAAAAGGAGAATCCTTTGAGAGGTAGCGAATGAGCAAATATTGCGACAGTGATGATATCCATAAGCTAATGAAGAGCGTAACATGCCCACTTGAGCAGAGCTGATCTCTGACATAACAGCTAACTTATGTCAATCCGGAAACGTACGGCATTGTGTACATTTCGGAATAACAAAAAATCACCGATGCTCTGAAAATCTACATGCACGTGTACTTTGAGTCTGTTATTATGGACAGTAATCCAACTCACACGACTTCATTCTTAAGAGCGGCTGAATTAACACTCTTAACTAATCTTTTCAGGACCTTATTGATAAGTTGATATTGGCTTGATCAACAGACACGAGGTTTTTATCAGAATTCTGAAGTAACAACTACACCGATGTCTGGATGATCATCATGCCATGCTTTGAAATCTTGACACCCAACGGACAGGGAAATGAGGAAGTCCCATCTGGAAATCGTAGTAGGAACGCTTTTGGATGTATCGATCAGTGATGTTCAGAAGTCCGCCAGAAAAGCTCTGGAGTAAGTCTTATGGAATTTTTCTTTGCAGAAGACACCGAGTTTCACAAGTGCTTGTGTTAAATGTCCTATGTTCATTTTTTTTTTCATGAACAATGCATGTGTGCGTGTTCATGTGTACTTTTGCGACCGTATGTGTGTGGTTTCAGGCAATACGAATAGAATTAGCCACCTGAAATTCTGTACAGAATTTCAGCTAACAAAAGAAGTTGTTATAAAGAGGATTTTTGACTTATTTTTATTCATTGTAGAAGCACCAATTTTGCGTTTGGTAGTCAGGAATTTGATGACGAATTTTGGCCCGTACTTTGTTACATTGCTGATGTCAACAATAACAACGAACGTGCTCCTAAAAAAGAATTTCGTAACCGGAAACAGTAGTTATCCTTGGGAATGACTACTCTATCTGCCGGAAAGCGTGTGACGACGGTGTCGTCGGAAACCTGTCTTTACCGATGATCGTTCCACGACTAGACAGCCCGGCATGCTTCCATTTGCATCATCAACGACATCGTTTTTGTTCATGTCTATTCAGTTAACTACTTTGCCGCGCTCATTTACTTTTTCCATTTTTCGTTAACTTGCGGAATTGATCAATTATTAGTGGACTGTCAGCTGATTAGGTAACTGACCAATCTTGGAATGCATCAAAATAAACATCCAAAGGACGAAAAAAATTGACAAAGGGCTAAAGTATCCTAATTTGATGATTTTGGACCTGAAGCATATTCATCTGTTGCTGTTTTATTGTGAAAATACATGTATAAACCAAATTTATCTCCTCTAGAGAAGCTCAGTATTAAACCGGAAATCGAAAAGTTCAAGAGTAAAGTATTAGAGTGGTAATGCAGTAGCAATCATGGTAAAGAGGTAGAATCACGGAGTGGAGCAGGGTACTTATGAGCATCCTGAAACTAAAGTAGTTACTACTGATGTTGAATACCCCCATGGACAGTCCATAAAAGCACTGAAGTTTACGTAGTTCAACAATAGTAGTTCTATGGAATATTTCACATGATTTTTAGCGATTAGCTATCATGAAATCGCTAGATTCAACAAAAGTTTGTCTTACACTGACTCCCATACCCGAGTTGGCCTTTCCTATCATTGCTGTTTATATCACGTTTCTTAAGGTGTAATACTACCGCACCTGTGATAATTTGAGCAACTCAAAGTAGGAAGCACAACTGTTATGAGACATTATTGAACTGATAAAACATCTTCATTATTACAGCGCTTATTCTAACACTTTCTGCGATTCCCTAGCAGGCGGCTGTTCTGGTTGTGGAATCCGGACGAGCGAAGTAACCATCACCAGCCGACAGAACACGGAGCCAGAACGGAAACCCGTTCATGACATAGCATACACTGGAAAGAGCGTGCCTCGATCAGAGTCAAGTAGAACCTTCCGAATGTGAGCGACCGGTCGTGAGACCGTAGAACAGCTAGCGTGTACCAGAGAGTGCGACATATACGGTGAGATGCTTTGAAGGGGGTACGCCCGGTCCCAACCGGAATCCGCAGGTTCCTGGGTCAGCCCCCGGCGCCGACTATTTTCCGACTTATACGGAATATCGATTCGAGCATTCCTACTGGTCCAGTGGCTCTGGCCAACAATCAGTCTGTTTCACCAGGATTTCCATCAGCCACCAGGAATTGCACTGACGTAAGTTCATTACTGTAAGAAAGTCCAGTTGAGATAACTTTGAAATTGCTGGGAAAAATTTTTGGATTTAATTAGGAACAGATTTTATTCAGCTATCTTGTAGTAAACTGGAAAAGGGAGAATAATAAATAGCGCTTGCGAATTGCTTCAAAAACAAACTATTTTTGAATTTTTTTCTTATTTCCTGGTGCTGACGGACATGAATTACATTTTGATCATTCTGGGCCTTCCACTAAAAAAAGGGGCAATGTAATTAGAAGAAGACAGTCGAAAAAGAAGCGACGAACTATCTACACTCTATGCTTAGATGTTTCTTGATGAGCACTGAAGTTTTAGAGGTGATTAGCAACGCGCATCAGATATAAACCTAAGATTTTTGAACTACAATGAAGAATAATGAGAAAAATGTTATTACGGTGAACACTAAGATATTTCACTAAGATATTTGGGAAATACTAGCACAGAAATGAGGTAGTAAACAATTTGAAGCAAAATTGGACACGTTCGTTTACTTCCGTAAATATGAGGATAATAAAAAAAGCTGTGAAGAAAATTAAAGAAGATCAATAATGTTCAGTGATGTGCAAAACTTCGAAACTCGGGCGCAATGGAACTAGCATCTCACATTTTTCGAAAGATTATACGAACCATTTCACCATTAGGGCTGCTCTTTCCCATCATCCTTGGTGCAAGGGACCGATTCTGTCAGTAACCACATGTCGGTATTGAATCCGCCTACGACGGTTTGGATATATATAATCGGCAGGAATTCTTTGTTTAACTGTTTCCTAGCAGTCATATGATGTTATATCAATACCTTGTATCTCAGAAATAATGACAGTAGAACAATGACCCCGGTAGTGTATTGGTTGGTACGTGCTTTGAAAAGGATGAGATGAGTGTTCAACTCGCGACCAAGAATAAAAATTTTGCGTATTACTGAATATTATTGAATATGTATAGTCGAAGCATCACACCACTGTTGAAAAAAGCAATCAAATAAAGAGTTTATGCAGATTACAAATTAAACTACTAATGAAGCAAGAATGACGTCAATAGTTCATTTCCATCATCGAAGTTATAACACTAAACGATTTTTTCTTACCCAAATCATCAGATCGTCTCTATCTTCAATGCTTTGGCTGTACATACGATATTTCCATGAACTTCTCTCGAACGATTGGAGAGTCTTGTACCCTTTTTTCACAGTAATGAAGCACCACAATCCCAAGTTGGTTGCTAGTGTCAGATTTTCCTTACAAATGCCATAAACTGTAAATGGAATAATGTTCAATTTGTACGAATAAAATCGAACAGTAACATCTCATGTCAAGTTATGGGGTTACGGTATTATGGAATACGACTACTCCCCAATGCCCACTACCTTATTAACCTTGTCGTTGATTTTCAGCTAATGTGCTTTGGAACTTACCAGCCTTTGAGTACTGTTTTGGAACTCACTAACACATGTCAGACAATCCTAGTCTCCAGTTGTTGCGTTTCTACCCATTCCGTTGTCATTGTCATATAATAGTGTGAAGCATTTCTTTATTACTTTACCCGAGTGGTTGAGTTATCTTCTAAGAAATGAGCTAGTGGATCCTTTTCAGGAAGTTTACTACAACATTCTCTTTTTGAAACGCCAATGACAACTCTTCAATTTGATTTCATTGGTGAGATGAAATTTTACCTGAGCGTCTGTTCTGCAGTTTACATTGTTTCCTACATCTCATTATGACGCATCTTCATTGACTAACGTGATTTCAGAACTTTTGTTTGCGAAAATTCTGATGACTGAGTCTCCAAAATATAAATGGCATTATTCATATATAAAGAATAAAGGATAAAGCTCTCGGCGCTGATCAATCCCCGAGGGAATTAGGCCCGTGGCGACGTAGTCGCACAGCGGACGATTTCATCCTTTCCGGTTTCCATAGATTTCCGCAGCTATTTTGCGTCATTCTTCAGCCGGATAAAAATTCTCTTCCTCACTTTAAACATTCTTACGATAGCTTTTATAATTCATTTTGCGTCTTCTTCTCTATATTCATTACTGGCTGTGCTTATTAAGTAAATATTAGGATAAAAAGAGAGCATTCATAATAGTGTGAAAGTTTACTCACAAGTTCAATCATAACGGTAGAATGGAAGGAAGAAATAATGAACACTAAAAGATTTCGTATAGAGTTCAATTGAAAAAAGCAGCTCACGATGTTCTTCTTCTGTCTCATTCAGATAAGATTAGAATGAAAATAGGCAATTTGTATTGAAAAAATCCCATAATAAACAGATACTACCTGAAACGCCAAGGGGAAGACCTTTTTTCACTTTAGTCAGGCACTTTTATCTTGGAAAGACATTTTATTACCGAAAACGCACGTATTCTTTCGTCCTTTTTCTGCAAAAATTAAATCACTCGTATTTATGGGATTATAGGATACACTACTGCCGGTTATCTACACTGCCGGATCTCCTTCATAGGATTGAAACAACGATCTAATTTTGATTTTACCGCTAAGAGAAACATTTAAGAAGAAGAAAAAAGCAATAAAAAAGCTACTTTGTATTCACTGAGGAGCTCCGTTGTGGATAGTAGAGCCGTGCAACGCGCTCAGAGGTGGTCAGTGCAATCCTGAGTCTAGGGCTCGTCAAACCTTTCATCCCTCCGGGTTGTCGACAAACTGATACACTTTGTTTGGAAGAAAAGTGGACTTGCGTAGAGGCCAGATCCACATCCAATCGTCCTTAATGGTCCTTGATGGAGTCGAATGCCTAGCGCATTTCCCAGCTATTAATCAATGGCAAAATTTTTTTATTCTTTTCCATATTTACTCAAGAAGCAATTTTTTCCTAAGCACAGTATATAAGCCTTTAAAAATTCTCAAAAATTCTCAGAAACACAGGCACTGACAAAGTGGTGGCCATTTTAAATAATGCTAACAACGTCCTCAATAAAGAAATCTTTGATCCATGCTCCTCTTTAGAATACTAATCCTCAAAAAACCTTGAAGTTCACTCCATCATGGTAGCTAAATATAAGCCTTGTTCTCAAATATGTGCAGAATTTAATAGCTTTCTTCTTTTTTCAAGTTTCACACCAAGCAGAGATTTTTATGGCCGAGTTTGAGACTTCGAAAATCGCCACTTATTGACAAGCATTGCACTGAAAGATCTTCCCGTTAATGAATGCAACAGTCAAAATCGAATTTGTTATACTTTATCCTCAGACAGTATTTGTTTCAGTGATTATGGACATCTGTTTTTGGCTTTTTTTTGTGCAGAAAAAGTCCTACTCGGCATTTCAGGTGGAGATATGTCCTTCCAGCCGGCTTTCAATGCGAGGCTGATTGCGGAAGTGAGAAAACACCCGTGCCTTTATAATCACTCGAAACGAGGTAGTGGCGATACGATGGAGCGAATGCGAATTTGGGAAAATATCGCTTCTGCCGTCGACAGCAACTGCTCAGGTTCGTCAACATCCAGAGTACGACTCACAAACATTGATACGTCTGCGCGTATGCATTGAAAGCAATGCATAGTGCACCATTTCAACGAATAATTTTATGCCTATTTTGAACGGAGAGTTTTTTTTCTATGTATTGTATACAATCGACAACTTATCATCCCACATATTATCCCGAACGTGACTCATGGAAAACTAACCTCTGCACTTGAAAATTTGCAGAAAACATTTTCTTCTCTTGAATAATTATTTTGATGCAGTCATGAAGAATTAATTAATAGTTGTACTTTGAGTTTTTCTTCAACAGTGGATTTGGTTGCCCGAAGAATTTCAAGAGTGGTACTGACATAATAGTGAACATTATGAACGTTTATAGCTTTGAAATATGGTGATAAGTGGTCGCCGAATAGAATCACTTCAACGTTCGCTGAATTCAGGGGATTTCGCCAAAAAGCGCTGGTTACAACTGCGGGATCGGTACAGGAAGGAGCTGAAGACCGCCATCAAGCAGAACTTTGTCACGCCAGTTCGATGGTGCTACTTTTCACACCTATCTTGGCTCGATCCATATCTCAAAGATAATTTGTGAGCGTTTTACATTTATTAAAAAATTTAAGTTCAAACTAAATCCACATTGAAAGGGACGGAGTCCAGTTTTCTACGGTATCACCCATAATATACTCACGGCGTGATGGAGACTGATTCATTAGAAAGTCTCCTTATTTTTCTTTGTTATGTTCACTTGTACGACCGCATGCCAGTAGCCATACTTAATCAGGCGTGAAAAATCACTTTTTTGAACTAGACTGATTGCATGAAATATGGATGTGCATAGGTTAGAACTCAAAAGCCACTGCTCGTTAAAAACGTTAGTGACGTAGGACAAGGAGCGGCGGATGTCTTCACAATTGCGGTGGTAAAAGATTAGAAACCGCCGATGTCCTCGTTAACACGAACTATGTCCTGAAGGTTGATTACTATACAACAGCAGATTATCCTAATTTTACGTTCACGACTGAACGAAAATAGACCGATGTCGAGTTTGACAAATTAATCTTATGCAACGTAAAGCCTTACTTAGAGGATCATACTTTCTGCAAACCATCTATGGCATATTTAACTCTTTGGGTACGACACGGGACTCGCCGAGAGCTGCATTAACCACCCTGGGCACTACGGATTTCTCGTCACACGGGAGGGGCGAGATAGCGGCGTGTCCCTGTCGTCCCCAAAGGATTAATGTGTTCAAGACCATCACTGGTTTCGAATTCGTATAATTTCTCATAATATCTAAGGTATTGGAATAGAATGGGTTTTTTGCCTACGTCTATCATGATGGTCAGAACGACTTGTTCTGACTCACATTCTGATTCTGACTCACAAGTCAGAACCCATATTCTTAACAAAAAACGTGAAATGGCTTCAGAAAGTACTCAAAGAAATAATACTTACCAAGCGAATTCAAAAAAACACGCCGTCTGGAACTCTAAATGCTTTCTGCTTTGCAAATGGTCGCAGTCATTTCTCAATAGATAATGTTCTGTCCATTCAGAAGACCCCTGTATTCTTTAGAATGCGAATATTCTAACAATTCTAAGACATGTGAAAAGTAACACTGAATTAAACTAGTAAACCCTAATAGGGAGCAAATGCCAGAAATCACTGCTGTCTTCAGAAGAAGTAGTCATGAGCTGGAGTGGCGCCGCTTTGAAAAATTTCAATATGTATAGTTTGAAATTCTGCACAAAACACCATAATAAAAAAAATTGTGTCAGGCATGCCTTGCACGATTCTTCGTGATGACGGAACACCCAGCTAAGTAAATAAGGATAAGGTAGCGTCGATGGTTCAATATAAGTTTTGATTCGGACAAGACAAATACATCTATCTTATGCTAACCTAAAAAATGTTTTATACGACTTTTTCAAACGGAAATAGGAGACGTTACGCCAACAGATGAGAAGCCTGATTAGAGCAGATCTTCTGCATTTACAGTACGCCCGTCCCAGAGATTGTGTTCACTGTGGTAGAATTCATTCAACTCATTAATACAACGTAGATTAAGCATTTTTCAGAATTCCTGTTGAAGCGTTCTGCCTACTCAGCAAAAATCCCAGAGAATGAAGAGAATGAGAATAAACTTCACAATGAAGTTCTTTGAATGAATCTTCACATGAATCGAAAGATTTCAGAATGATAGAGTAGAAAGAATGAAATGATATAGACTTCATGGCCTTTTTCATAATATTTTACCACTCCACTTTTCAGAGTACTGTCTACATGTGAAGGTTATGCTGAAAATGGCGATAGCTTCTCAAATTGTGTAGACGCACTGGGGCTGAGCTCTGTTAAAGCTGAAATGGATGACGGTATGTCCATGAATATCACCAACAAACTTGATTTCTTTTGTTGAGTGACTTGGTGAAAGAAATATGCTATATCATTGCGCTATGCCATGATGAATTGGCTTTCTTATTTCGCTTCGTGTTAGTCGACCAATGATAAATTCAGTGATGTGAATCACTAGGTATGGAGAAAGCCGTTATAGTTTTGAAGAGGAAAGAACAAAGAAATCGAGGTGAATAGGAGAGAAGAATGTGAGACACGATTTCTGAATGACTTTTGTCGTATAAAAGTTGTGATATTTACACTAGTCGATCATTATTTTGGAAAAAAAAAAACTTATCAAATAAACGAGCAAAAGTAGTTAAAGTGAAGCAAAACATCTTTACCCTCTATCGGTGCTCGGTAAAATTGCAATTCTGTTATACTGTTAAGATGTTGGGTGAATAAATCCAACTCAAATTTTCCAATGCTCTGCTTTTGTACAACACCGAAAAAAAATTATGAAGATTTTCAACTGCTTTCAGGCGGATGTGATCAGTCAACGACCGTCATAGAAACATCGGTAATAGATCGACTTCTGGCATCAACTCATCAACTCACTCAATCCCAAAAAGGTCTCGTTTTTAAACACGCTTTCTATAATTCTATCCAAAATTTAATTGATACATATCTATATATAAACTTATTTTTGGCCCTTACTGTATTCCTTTTATTACCTTCCATTACCAGAGTCTTCTAAACTGACTGTGTACTTATGAATCCTTAGCCTCTAAGGGACGACGTGTATCAGATCAGGACGATTGTTTGAAGTCCTTTCTCGCTGCAGAAAAGTTCTCGCTCAGACATTCGGTAATCATTCGAAAGCCCATATCTCTGTGATTCTAAAAACCTGCTTAGCTTTAAAGAAAAAGCTTATTATTACGTTGTAACAGCGAAAATGAAATTACTTTTCACACTCAATTTTCTTCATTTGCACGACTGTAGCCGCTATATGGCTCTTCACTAAAGTTTTGATACTCACTAGATAGACTAGATAGCTCAAATCTTGTGGATTCCGATAAATAAGTTAGTTTTCAAAAGGTTGTTATGTAACGTCGTAAAAGTGAAAATAAGTTCATGTTTCACGCACGAAATCTACCCCGCCGCCTGAACGTTATAGGTGGCTTATTGGTAATTATAGATGAAATTTATATGTCAGAGGTATCTTATTGCTGCAAAAAAATGAGATATCATAACTGAATTCCTATAAAGGTTTTTGGTAAAAGAGCAACTACTTCTTATAAAATCCTTCATTGTTTAGTGGTAATACCATATCTTTGGAAAAAAAATTCGAACTTTCAGCCCTTATTATGCATTTCTATCGCTTGTCCTGCAAGAACGTAGCTTGAGAGCACATCTCTTATAACTAAACACCTCTGATAGAGGTCTATATGGAGCCAATTGTAGCACATAGCTGGAGTAAGTATACGAAAAACCGCGTTCATCACTCCTTTGATTAGTTATTTGGAGGCCCATATTTCTGACCAGTAGTTTGCATAACGTCGATGTTGCAAGCCTTTTACTCAAAATATCTATTCACCAATCAACAACTCATAAAATCAACATCTAACAGCAAAAATTTTCCCAACAAATCAGTATCGGCCAATAGTTCACCCTCATTGGTCAAAAAAATCATACGTTTTACAGTCAAAATTGGCACATTCAAGAAAGTCAATTCATCGTCACCAGACAATATACATCATGACAATTTGGAATATGCCATACAATTCTTATTCTGCAGGCGAACGCTTGCAACCACATTTTGTATAGGTGAAATTGAAAGATTCCAAACACAGAGAGTTCTTACATAGACTGCACCTTGTGCGTACTCACTCAGTTTTATGTCGAGCACTTGTGGAATTTTCTCTCTGCTATCTTTAGTGCAACGACCACGCTCTTTTGTTGTCTCCAAAACGCGGTTTCTTGTCTGCTGAAGAGTCATTTCTGGTGGTAGGTAGCTGCCATACACCTTCGTCCTGAAGTGAGTAAACGTTATGTTCCTCACACGCTCTCTGTAAACCGCCCAAGCGTTTAGCATGCATAGATCAGTGACCAAACGGAGAATAGGCTAATGTACCTAGACTATGAGATCGGGTATTGCGGAGTAGAAAAGCAGCGAGACGCGCTTGCCATTTGTTTCCCTCCTGATGTATGAGTAGTGCGCGACCATCTGATCGGTGAGGTCGACGTACCACTTTCTTTTGTTATAACTCGCATTCGCCCCAAAACATTCCCGTCGCTGGATCTATCGAGGAGCCATGCGTTGTGGTGATGAGTGTCACTTCTTTCTTGTCCATGAATCTAAGCAACGTTACGCTGTTTTTACTCTGTACGGCAAACTGATGCTCCTTGTCTACTTTCTGCTTCATAAACTACCTTGAAAATCCTTGTCTATTCCTTCTGCATGTTTCAGTCAAGTATGTGTTCTTCTGCAACAGTCTCTCACCAAGATATACACTGTTGTATCAATTGTCACTGCAAAGGCGTCTTCCTTTATTTAGTACCTCATCAATGAGGCCCATCACAGCACTATCTACAGCACGTCCAGTCAAGTGTCAGTTGTGCCAGCACCTTGGTGCAAAATTGTCTTGAAAGTGTACCCTCCTGGACTGCACAGTTTGAAGAGTTTTAGCGCGTACTTGTGCCTTTTGCCGGGAAGGTATTGGCGGCTCACATTTCTTCCTTTGAAGCGTATCAACAACTCATCGATGTGTGTATCCCTCCCAGGTCTGTATACATCTCTACAATTCTGTCTTGGCCGTTCCACCTTGCATTGTTGGCGAAATGCAAGCGCCTTATAAGCTGGAGAAATCTGTTTCTTGACATGAAAACTGGTCCCAAAAAAGGTTTATTAGAAGGTGGATGAGTGCTCCAGTAATCTTGCACACGTGGGAACTTCGCGATGGTCATCTGCATATATAGAGCTAAGAATCACTTCATCTCTTCAATGTTTGTGTTTTCTCAGCCAGCGTCCATCTGCTTGCCGTAGATATTTGTCGTTGCACAATCAGCTGCCAAACACCTCGCATGAACAGCTCTTAGAAGTCGACTGGTTCTCGGCAGTTGAGCACGATGCCACCTTGGACACCTCCGAGCTTTCATCAAAAGACAACATATATATTGGCAGCAAATGGCAGCGTGTATATGTAAATATGTATTACTTATTAGTCCTCCTAGAACCCGATTGTCCCTCCACTCTTAGAATTTTTCCACTCACCGTAAGTACTCAATCTTCTGACGTAAGTCAACTCAATAATTGGAAATAAACGAATGACTGATGTAAACTTAGTTATAGTGAGAGTTATCGGTGAACTAGTATCTAATGCAGCATGCATTATCATTTCAAGATAGGAATACCAACATCGTGCAAACAGAAAAAAAACAGTTTGCAAGACATTTTTGAAGTATTTTAGGCAGAACTGCCATAAGCCTTGCATATTTGCGCATTCTAGAATATAGTATTTTATAGTGATTTCATAAAAATGATCTAATTACGCATACTACGGCGCGGGTGGAAATTTTTCGCTTTAACATAATCGTCACCAGAGCAATGAATTTTTTTCTTTTTACAACAAATATATTGAATTTAGATGATTCCGACAATCACAACACCAGTGCTTCTACAGCAGAAGAAAATGGACACATCGAAAGCGAAAAATTTAGTGAGTCGCAAACGAAGGATGAGAAATGTGATCGGCAGCAACAATACGCCACAGCCGGAGTCGTCAGCACACCACAGGTGCTTGGATTATGTACTAACAACTGTCAAAGTTATAATTTCCATAAAGACAAGGGATGATGCGTTCGTTGATAGTAAATCTCATAGAAACATCTCATGTATTGGACTCTGTCCGTACTGGAGAGATGACTGAATTCTCATTTGGACTATACAGTGGCTTGATGTCGCTCAGTTAGATATTGAGTGACGGTTTATGTTTTATCCCAAGTAGAGAATGGAGAATGAGATGATCCAAACACGCGATCAATCCAATGAGCTCTTGTGTATTGCAGGACACCTCTAATCGCTGCGCTATACGGCCCTTGCATGGGCATGTGTGAGCCATAAATTGAAAAAAAAATTGCAGATGTCGCAGTGCTTGTCGCCATCAGCATTGAAGTCCCAAATATTAGCTCGATGCCAGCAAATGGATTCAGCTATAGCCAAGCCGACCATCATTGTAAGTTTCTAGACTATTTCCATTTTTGTGCTTCAAAATCAAGTATAATAATGAAGTCAAAATGCCTTAATGTGAGTTTCTTGTTGCAGTCTTTCATTCCAAGCAAATATGAACTTTTTTATGACTAATTCTTTTCTGAGATAGTTCAATTCAGAGTTTCTTGGTTAGCCTGCTTACTACATGTTCATGATATTTCATCAGATAAGGATATAACATGTTGTGAGCCATTAAACTCTGCAGGGACTCATCAGTTGAATGAAGCAGGCGCTTGTACAGCATTTAGATCTTGATGGCTCACAACATGTTATATTCTTATTAGATCATTAATGTCTGAGCAAAGCTTACAAAAATGGGGTAGAATGAAGAGATATCTCATCAATTTTTCGATTACATCGTAAATTCCTCTGTTTCACTGAAAATATGATCAACATGTTTGGAGGCCTGCAACTAAATGTACTATATGCGTCTCTTTTCGTATTCTAATTGACTGGGTAAATTATTACAAGGAAAGGAATGCAAAGCAGTTTCTCATGATAACCGTAGTAGAATATTATTATTTTTATCTAAACCGTCATCACATTTCATTGTGTGGATTCCATTACTTCTAGCATTCCTCATTTTCTCGCTTTACCCTCGACAGAGATTTCCGAATATTTCATGTGCTGCTTCGGCTGCTGCATGACGACTTCTTTATGAATGTCGTAGAATGGTGGTCGAAATGATTTCCCTTCTGTTATGGGGTTATGGACCCAACCCTCTACATGTCTAACTGCCAAGGCTGGGCGGTATGCTCCATCTCCTCTCTATGCCTACCCCTAGAGAGTACACTCTGGCGGAATGGAGCACGTTCTTTGTCGCGCTCTAAGTTACTACGGCATCATTACAAGGAATTTGTATGATTAAACTAACACCTCCATCTAGAAATCATGCTATTTTTCTACTCGAATGATTGTATACTGGATAACATATAGTAGTTTATCACTACACTTACGAGCTTGTAAACACACATCGGCATTGTAGCTAGTTGACTGGTCTTGTGTCCATGGTTATATGTAAAGGTTAAAGCCTCGCATGTGGCAGAGCTAGGGCATTCATAGGCTTTCAATTGATCGACTGCAGGAGAGTTTTGGAGAAGTGGGTCGAGCCAACAGCTTGCTTCCGGGTAGCCTGCATCATTAACCATTAGGCCACCGCTATTCATCCTTTGTGTAATATGAAAGAAGTGATGAAAGGATGAAATACTTGGGATGAACAGCGGTGACCCAGTGGTAAATAACATAGCATATAAGTACTATTATTGAAAATAGTGATAGAGTGACATAGTATATTAAGTAAGTAGTATTATGAGGAATAGCCAATATGTAGCATTGTAAACGACATATATAGTGTAAAGTGTAAAGCATTTACACAGAATCTGATATATATATATATATATCAGTATAATGAATATATAGTATTTGTGATATAAAAAATAAAGTTGATAACATAATCATATCGACTGGTAAAGAAATCATTTCGAAAAACTTTCAAGAAATAGCATTTAGACTGGTAAATGTGCACTGGATTGGATAAATGACGAAGATTTCCTATACTGCAGAATTATCGGACTTCGATTAAAGAAACTGGAGCCCAGAAAGAGGAAACGGGTGAGTGTCAAGAGGTGGATTATTAGTTTTTTCTGTCTTCACCGTTGAGATGTGCGTAAGAAAATTGTTTAGGCAAGATAAAGAATATCCGGAAATTTGTCATTTTTATCATATGCAAATAGAAGCGGTATTATTGCGAAGTTTTTTGATACAACAGTATGGTCTTATAATATATATCTAGGAATTATAAGTACTAAAAACTCGTGCTACCTTCGCATCGCTCTGCTACCACTCTTTTTCATATAAACTACCTTATTTGTTACTAGCATGAAAAAAGAAATCATCGGACTATACACTTCAAATAGCTGTTAACATAATGGACTTACTGTCGAGATGTACTAACTAGGCCAAACCCGTTTAAAGTTGGTTACTTACAGCTACCATAGTTCATATCGAAGAAAGAGTGATAGCAGAGCGGTGGCATTGTTAATGTATTGGTAGCACGTGTCCCGATATGGGTGAAACTCGGGTACAACTTCTGCTGCTGTCGAATGCTTTGCATACCACTCTAAACTTTCTGTTGTATAGTTATATTTTGATAATATCTTAATTTTGAAGTTTTTAGTGGTCTTCATTCTAAGAGGATTTTTAGGGACCTTTTTTCTTAAGCAGCTGTAATCTATATTCAGTGTTTATGCTACTAATATGACATATCGATTACTTATTTTTCACTTCAATGACGATCGTTCGCATTCAGTATCAATATTGCCAACGTAATACACAATACTGAGAAGGCCTGTAGCGCTGCGATTGAATGAGCTCTGCGGCACGCAATACCGATCACTTGATGGTCGATCTTCAAGTCTCTCAAATCCTTCCACTCTACCGGGTTCGGTGACTTGGTGTCAGGCCTATCTGAGAGGATAGCAGCACTGACCTCAATACAATAGGCTACCGCGAGTCATTTTAGAGGCAGATAGGCTTTCAGTCGCCTAAAGCAGGGCTAAGAATCAAGGGCAATTGCATGGAACATCCCTCAAGGATGGATTATCGCTAAGATCTTTATACTTTCCGCTTTAATGCAAATATTATCAGCACATACTTTCCCAAGGCTTTCAATCCGAAAATATCGATTTGAAGAAATCTGTTTACGAGTTCCACCAAATCTAGTGCACTAGTGACTAATTCTAGCACTCAGACCTTGCACGATCATTTGTGTAGACTTCGGTACATAGATGTCGTCATCGTATGTACAGTTTTAGTGCATCCTCTAATTTATTAACTTAAATTTCCGTCCCTAAATTTCTTAGACAAAGCAGAAAACACAATATAATGAAAAATGATGATAAAAAAAACCAATACACTGTGTCTTTACTGATTCGCGATTAATAAGAAAATACGGTTTGCGTTTAAACCTTCGACAGCAGTGCGTAAAATTTTGTGTCCACACAACAGAGCAATCGTCGGCTCTCAAAACTACTCTCTTAACATCCCAAGCTCTTTTGAAGCCCTTTTTCATCATAGAGATCGAAGAATAAAGCAACGACTCCAAGAAATTAGCTCACTGAATCCTTACTGATTACTAATCATCAAATTAGCAATGATTTTAAATTAATGATCAGCCGAACAGTGATTGGCTTATCGTCAAA
Source organism: Parelaphostrongylus tenuis (assembly GCA_019055375.1). NCBI lineage: Eukaryota > Metazoa > Nematoda > Chromadorea > Rhabditida > Metastrongylidae > Parelaphostrongylus > Parelaphostrongylus tenuis. Next base: position 54,492 of record JAHQIW010001664.1, read on the forward strand.
GGGATGAAGAACGTAATTTGGACGATGGTTCGCCATGCTCTAAGAGGCCGTGAAATTGTCGATGGCAATTTTTTCATGTTAAAAAAATTACAATGTCGTGTCTTTTACCCTAATAATCGCTTCATTCGCTTTTCTCATTAATTGATAAACCTGAAAAATTTCTAAAACTAAAAAAATTTCCAAAGTTAAAAAAGTACCACAATTTCCTGCTTGTGTTCTACGAATTCCTCCCGAGAAAACGGTAGATGGATGTAAATAAGAATCAGCAATTTTAAGATTCGTGCTCAAATTATGAGCTTACTCGAAGAGTCCGAAGGCGAGTTGGAGGAAGATGATGATTCGATGAGTAGTCCGAATGCGGACGGAGGCGATACGTTCGACCATTCAGTACTAGACGTCTCCACGAGATTTGGTGATCACTAGCCTCATATGTTATTCAAGCACGAAGTGGAACCATTATTTTGGAGTCCAAACTTACAAGTCGTGCAGTGACTATAATCTGACGAATGTTTGAGAATTCCGTAAAATTGTACATATGTCTATTCATAGCTATTCACTTCAATATTTTTGTCAACTGGAATTATTTTCTCTGTTCAAGAAGACAAAACTATCAGAACCTTGTTAACGATGGCTCACTCTAATCATCTAGTTGTCTTTCATCATCACACCTTAGACAATAAATCTTCGGGCTGTTGAGGATTCATGGCTTCTGATCACCAGTTCCCGACTGGTTCTCTTTGCAGTCCTTTTTATAGTTTACACTGTGTTATCCATATACACTTCGTTGTTTGTTACAACATACATCATTATAGTTTTGAGTAATTCAATATCATTGTAATAGTTTAGCTGAAAGTAGCTGGTAATAGAGCAATCAGTATCATCAGATTTTCTTGCCTTTTCTTTTTTTTTTTTGTTTGTTGTTTTTTCAGATTTCTATACAATCCACTACTCCTCTTGCCTTCCAACGATCTGATTTCACTTTCCCTCTTGCCGAACATAAATCATCCTTGCGAGTATCTGGTTAGGTGTTTTCATATTGAGTATCGTTTGTTTCTTCTAATCTGGGCCATTTCTTACCATCTTCTCTTTTCTTTAATCTAGTTCCCTTTCCTATATAAAACAGCACGAGATATCATTATAACACTAATGTTGTAAATCATCTCCATGACACAATCACGTGAAGTAACTCTGTAAACACTGAACGAAAAATTCTGCAGTTACCGTTGTCGAAGTCACTTTCGTAAAGTATTACAATAAAACTTTTTACATGAGCTTTGTATTTTTATTATAGCGCAGAATAAGGTTTAGACGTATTCGTTCATGCAGTTTGCCATGAAGTAATCTCCGAGGAAACGATTCGTCTTTTGAGCTTCTAATTTATCTGTTGCAATCACTTCTGAAATTTGATATGTTTTTAAAAAGTGAAATAAAGTATAAAGGATATAATTTTAAAATAAACGATTATGAAGGGGTTCGCATTCCACTGGTATTTGATCAGCTAAGGGTAGCAAACCATTGCCCAGCTAATGAATCAATGTAATTCTGACACCTGATATTACTTAGTTTTTCATCGATGTGACAATCATTCAGTTACCTCTTTATCTGAAAACTTCAGGAATGAAAAACTACACATCCAGAATATTTGGCAATGTAACCTCTCTTCCTTGAGTTGCATGTTCTTAACATGTAGTCAGCACAGAAATGAAACATGACTGTTTTTGATCCAAAATCGGGTCAAACAAGCCTCCCGTATCTCCGTAATCGTGATATTGACCATTAACATCAACTTGTATGCGATCTGCTCGCTCTCTCGATTCAAAGAAGCTGTCAAATAGCCGTGATGAAAAGTTGGTAACGAAGATAGAGGCGAAAAAAGCTGTAAAAAAAATAAGAATCTTGAGTATTAAAATTTTTAGCTTGAACGTTCTCGACAGTCACTTAGTAACTCGAGCTAGTATCAGAAAAGTGTCAATTAGTCCGTTTGCTCAAGAAAGGCTTCCGTTAGACATGTGCCATGCACCGATTGCCGCTCTTCCTCTGGGCTTGCTTCGAGTGTACTAGGTGTGGGTCTCAATAGAAACCTGGTACTTATTTCATAAGCTTTGCTTATTCTTATTCTTACTCTGCGTTTGATTATTCTTACGAGATTTAAGATCAGCAATCTTATAATACTGCAAAAAAATCTAAAATCATTAGCAGCATAGATTTGATAACAAATTTTCGCAGCGTTACTCATAAGAACATCCGGACAAAGAGGTAGAATACACAGCTGCATCGTAGAACTTAGATTTAGTTTGGAAAATTACCATTTTTTACAATCAGCTGACTGATGTATGGTCCATTAGGAAGCAATAGCGATATTTCTACTACTGATAGTTTTTTACATTTCATTTATTTTTGTCATTATACGTGACCCCATCATCTCCATCACAAATTACTGTGCATTTAATAGACCCCTTGATAAAGAGTGATGTGCAAAAACATTTGCGTCAGCTGGGATTAATTTATTACATGATACGTACAGGTATAAAAACTCATCCTGTTTTTACTTTTTTGATGACTTCCACCCGCCATAAGTTCCACCCACTTTGAACTTCTTGTGAGTTATAAAGATTTGCTATTTGACAAGTACTATTTTATCGTCTTGTCAGAAAAAAGAAAGCAATGTCAGTGAGATATAGTGAGATATACTTTCAGTATCCCACAAATTTTCCCGCATGACAGATGAAATGAAGGGTAAAGGTAGTATAGCGAAGGAATTGATTAGTCCTAGGGAGAAATGGCATCCATTCAACTCCATGAAGTATATTCAAAGTGTTTAATGCATATCCCGCGTATACAGTGACACTGGTGACTTCCCGATGTATCAAGTCGGTGCTACTTTCCACTCAGACAAGTCTGGCCCATCATGAATATATGATGGCTTTCGTATTTCGAGAGGCAGGGTCGGATCAATGTTTACAAGTGTATTCTAACCACTTTCTTTCACAGAGCCACACCTCTCGGCAACAACACGAATATCAATACGAAATAGAAGGCGATTTTTCGTAAGAGCTTTTGTGAAAAATCTGTTAAGGCAACTTTATGCAACTATCTTATCTATCCCAGGATCAACTATCTATTAACCTCGGCATAGTTCGAATAAATGAGTATCTTCTACTGTTCAGCCGCTCCAAGATGTTATTGATATTACTTATTGAATATCAATCTTATCTATTGTATCAGCCAGGGTTAGTAACCATAGGCATTCACCGGATATGTAAATAATGTAACATAAAATGCTTTTGTGTAGATAGCGCTACATAAAAGTTCTGAAGAATGTGAAGTCGACGAAAAGTCGGCCATCAAATCACTACGACGATAATCTCACTGTGATAGGGTGGTGATTGAATAATCACAGGTTCACAGGTTGTAAGTTTCGCTCTTACTCCAGTATGTGGTTAAATGTGACATCGTAACCTGCCGTTTTATGAAATAGCCAGAAAATGAAGTTAGCAAAAAGTGACATGACAAAGTGACTTCTTGTCAACTCAAGAAAGGTAACTCGTAAACGTTACATCAATCAGTTGTGAATGCTGAGATTTATAGAATATCGATCTCTGTGTTATTTTCTCTTGATTCACAAAAGGTGCAGGCCTCAATTCTAGACGTTGTTTTATGGTAGACTAACGATTGATTTTGGTGCTGAACAACGTTTTGTACGATGATCATTTAGAATTGACAGTGAGCAAATCTTTTTTCGCATTAGTTTAGAGTGATCGAATCTCAGTGGTTTGAGGAGATCTCACAGATATTTTGTTCCTATCAATCAAGCGATAATAAAAATTGGCCTGAGAAAAAGACTTCTTGGCAGAAAGTCTTTGAATTGTGGAGAAGAAGTCTTTTCTATGAGTTTTGGTCAAATATGGTGGTATTTCTGAGCAATGCAATTATTGTTTACATACTTCACCTTTCGTTTTTTGAAATTGGCTCTCAGGTATTCGTAAATTCAATGTGTCGCTGAACATCTAGTTGAGACTATTCTAATCTTCCACGGCTTTTTTTTTGTTGTGCCAAAAACGCGCATTTAATCATATCCAGTGATATTCTCTCATGATAGCCGCTAGCATTTTTAGCGTATCGATTTTCTCTTTATGTTTCATCGAACAATCATTTCTAACTGTTTCCAGTACGTTGAAGAACATCGTAAATATTATGTTTTTCATAAGATTTTCATATTTCATCCTTATTAACTGACCACCTAACTTTTCACGCTTTCGGCTTCAACCTCATTATCAATACGTAACATACGTCATATTAGCCAACTCTACAGGAAACATTCACAAGGATAGAACAAAATATGTTTCACAGAAAAGTCATTAGTGCTGGCAGTTGATTTAAAGCAATAGCAACTAACTTACATGAGTATGAATCTTTAGAAGTGCAAAGAGTAATTACCTAAACATATGAATGACCTTATGAACCTTAATTTTTGTGAATCATGCGGATTACCTCCTTTACTCTCTTTTCTCGACCACCATCTGAGCTACAGATTCTTCTCTTTCGATCTCCTTTCTGCTTTTGTTTTTCTTTCCCCTTTCCTTTCCATAACTCCTATACCGCACGCAGCAGCAGTGAAGCCAATCACCTTCTTACAGCTGTTCAACGAGCTTCATCGAGTTAAATCCTGCCACTTCTTCTACAATGTTTACGGATACGAGAGTTATTAGTTGAGTTTTTCAATGAATATCAAATCCTTCAAAGCCATTACGTCTGTCCTATCTGATTTCCATTTATTTTAGTGGTGACAATTTCTTCTGATCTTCTGCAGTCATGCTTAATGTGACTAGGATGTTTTTTACCCTACCATTAGTCAACGTTTTTGTTTGTTTTTCAGTCGTTGCCCCATTAGATTCTCCGTTCTATTCGATTTTTCCGTTTTTTTCTCCTATGTTCCCCTGTGACGTGACAATTCCAAACGGATGTCGTCACTCTTAATGACATGCTCATTTTCTGACGACACGCATGGTTTCATAGTGTATGGGCCTGAAAATTTCCAACTACATGCAATGGCTTCTATACATAAAAGCCCGAAAACATGCCTAATGATTATTTTTGAGCCACGCATGTGGTCTGTTATGGGAACTTATACAGTGCAATACACATATTTTGGCCTTGACAACCTCGTCAGTCGGGCAGGTAGTTCGTCTTTAGCCAATCCTCTCGAGGGTCCTTCCAACCCCTTACAAAGAGGTAGGCGACGGCGAACGATTTACACAATCGCAGTCAAGTGAAAAATATCTAAATCGGCAATTTTCGACACTCGGCTACTCTTGGCTGGTGTTTTTGAAACAATATACTTTTTGTTTTTAGTGTTTTCGTAAGACCACGCTAAAAATCAAAAACTAACTAGAATAAAATAATAATTAAAGTAGTCAAATTGGAAGTAATTAAATGAAAATCCTTTTATTTAACCGCTTTTAGCGGTGGTATGATCTTTCAAATATACCCATTGATGTAGAGTGACGTGCAAAACTTTCTCGTCAGCCGGGACTAGAACCCGCACGTCACTCTTTCCGGAAGCGCGTGCTCGTCAGTAGTTTAACGGATAGAGCAGCGCTCCCGGAAAGGGTGAGGTACGGGTTCTAATCCCACCTGAAGCAGAAGTCTTGCACATCACTCTACATCAGTGGGCATGTTTAGAAGTAATTAATTAAAGCAATTAAATTAATTTAAATTAGTAATGTTGACATTGTACGAAGTTAGGAACTTTTATGCGCTGAAATAGGCGAACACTAATGAAGGTTTGCTTCATGAATAGTTAGTTTAGTTGCAGATCCGAATGACCCTCCTTTACGAGTCCTGGTGATCTGAGTATATTTGGTCTTGCTCCTTGGAGCCTTTCGTCTGCCCCAATTCGGGGAGGCATAATGACGCTCGCATGTTCAATTTCTCCAGCTTTATATCCTACCGCCAGTTATTGTTCAAAAACTTATTTGCGAGATAAGTGGCACACGTGAGGGACTAAGACATCCGCTCATTTTGTAGAGTGATCGTCGTAGTGGGCACCTACGTTCTCTAGACTCGGCTATGTGTTGTTCTTCGTTTGTCACTGCTGCTTTGTTTTGTGACCAGACAATGTTTTTTAGTATGTACTTTTCTTGAACGACAAAGACAAGGTGAGTAGATTATTTGTAGCAGTTATGCTCGAGAGGGCATCGTCTGAGCACTCTGTCGTGGGTGCACAGAAGTCTCTGTTCGCTAAAAGTGTGAAGCTGCTTAACACAAAGCCAGGAGGACCGTCTAATCAATGCAGAGCTTTGCAGCTGTCAGCTGCTGATCGATGAAATGGCTGGAGGAGGTCCGAACGCGATTTACATCATTTTTCAGCAACAAATATTCCTCACAATTTTTCTTTCACATCCTTTTCAGTTGTTTTCCTCCTTTTCACATGTGTTTTCAAAAGGGAAATTTGTCCTTATCCACCATTTTGTAATTTTTTTTCATTTCGCAGATTCTTTTCAGCACTTTGTTTACTTTAATGATAATCATCGAAAAGATGACGACGTTGCTAGTAAAATAAAGTTCCATAGACATTCTGTCGACAAGAGAGCTGGTTTTGATTTTGTAGTGCAGTCGTAATATCAGTCGAATAGAGTTTTTATGTAGCACACGAGTCCACCTTTCTTTAGTTGACGGGCGCTGATAAAACGATGCTGGTTCTGATGCTACTGAACACTCTTTCATCGTAGACAAAGATTACGACATGACGGATGGCATTTCTGGAAGGCTTTTGAAGACACCGGTTACTCTCTGAACAACACAATACTTGGAAAGCTTTTTGCTCAGTTAGTCGTCTCCCTACTGAACATAGTTCAGAGTGTACATAGAGTGATAGTAAAACGGGCTGTCAGTATTACAAAAGGTTAGAGCACGCACTTCCGAATACAGAGAGATGCGGGTTCGAGTCCCGGCTGCCACGAAAGTTTTGCACATCACCCTACATCACTGGGTATAGTTCACACCATTCCGAAATTTTTCGTTTCTCACACTTTCGAACTCAAAAGTTTCCTCAATGTTGCCAGATATAATAATGTTGGAGAAAACCCTGCTGATAGGATTTTGTGACAATTTCTGTTAATTTCACTGGCAGAAGTTGGCAGAAAAATTGTTTTCTACTGCAGCAAATATTCGAACAGTCATATTCTCGGAAACAAAATAGATATGAACAATGACAACGTCAGTTAATACATAAATTGTTTCTCTATTATCTTTCAACGATATGTCGCTGATGTATTTGTCACATATGGTTTTTCAACAAATTTCTTATCTTTTCTCGATCAATAAACCTCATCACTCTCAAAAAATTTCAGTCATTCTTTATAACTTAAGGGTTACTCACCAATGATGGAAATATTGAGGCGTATAAGAGCGATTGCTTATCAGCTTACTTGTTGAGTTCTGCTTTACCAAATTTGTGAATTATATTTTGCGCTATAATTGAAGTAAGGAACATTATATGTGATTTTTTGGGTATACATAGCATAGTAGTAAAGGTGATATGTGATAATCATGAGGTCACTAGTATGGCCCACGTGCGGCCTTTGTGAGACCACCGTTGACGAATCGATATCACACTTACCTGGATGGCTAAAAAACAAGGCTTTGGTAGACTGATCGGCTTCAACAAGCTGTGATGAAGGCTAATTACCTATTCGCTCACTCCACGATGTTTAATGGAGTAATGCGAGGTCAGATTCACAGCGAGTGATGAATGTCTAATGCTTTGCTTTTTTGTCTTTGTACCTATTATGACATATTCTCGGTCTCTCTCATATCTCTCCGTAAAACAAACAACAAAGTACTTTTTGATTACTCTATTGTTATATTCCCTTTTTGCCCCAATATTCAAGTAATTCGACAAAAGTATATAGATGCCTCACATCAGAGTGACTCCTCACATTTTCATAATGTGGAACATCTGTCAGAATCACGTGGTAAAATAAACTGCACCGTCCCTTGATATCTCTCTTCTCACTTGTTCTTTTGATCCCTTCCAAGTTACCAGTTGCACATTGACCCAAATATCTGTGGGAGAATGTTTCCCTTGTTGAGCACACACTATTCATTTTGAAACCGACCAACATCTAGCTAATGCGTGTATAATCAATATAATTTTTTGAATTGCATAGCTTGGACGAGATTGATTGGAAGTTTCATCCGCCAACATCTCAACTTCTTCATTTTCTTCACGCATGTATGGTTTGATTTGGATGATGACATAGTGTAGGGAAACCCATAATGTTAGGAGAAACGGTTTTGGACAATCCGTTCAAGTTTATCCGGCTCTAGAAAAAAACCAAGACGTCGAAACGTTGGCCAAACAAAAGTTTCAATCATTCATGTACGGTGAACAACCTAAAAAACCATTTACATCCTGACAGCATATTCTAAGCCTTTCATAAGGTCTGTTATAGCGCATATGAAGTGCTAGACACGTGTCTCGGCATTTCGGGCTCATGAATAGCGCGGTTCCTTTCGTTTGAGCCAATCCCTGTAGGAGAGTATGCCCCCTCAATATAAAGGAATCAACGATGAACAACTTACACTGCACGTATATTAAGTGGAAAATGACCCTCCATTGCCATAGTTGACTGCCGATTGATGAATGGCTGGTGAATTTGACAAAATAAAAAGTAAAAGAAAAACGTTCGAATACGAAGGCATTATTAAATTTCCCAGCCATGAGTGTTATCGTAGAGCCCATGACTGTTAAATCGTTGCAATGTCGGGTAATTTTTCACTTGACTCATGCAGCAAAAGTTCTTCGTCGTCGATTCCTTCCTATGTAGGATTATTCCTCTATAAGGAATTGGCTCAAATGAAAGGCACCGTGCTACTGATGAGGCTGAAAGGCCGAAATACGTGTTTCACATTTCATAAGTGCCATGAGAGGTCTCATAAAAGGCTTAAAGGCTTAAAATGAAAAATTAATCTAATCGAGGTCTCAAAATGAGAAAAAGCAATCGAGTATGAAGTATTTAGAATTTTCTTCCAACAAATATTCAGCTGCAGTGTGGGGTGGGGTGTGTTCACCAGTGTAGCGGCTACACAAAGATGATAGAACACAAAAGACTTTACTTTGTGCATTTGGGGAACTTGTCTGTAAATTAACCACAAAGGGGGTTCTCATTTGGTAAAGTTTTATTATTTTACTATTATATTCAAAAACCTCCTCTAATTACGGTATATCATTTTGGTTAACAATCTAGGATCACTCTGCTATGGATATCCCAGAACACCAAAGAGGAAAAATTTTCTGAACGAGCAGAACTTCATCTAAATAAGAATGTTAATTAATGATTTTAGCTCTATCTTTGAAGAAGAAGTGTTCACTTAGTGTTCTATCCCTTTGTTCGCTCAAACTGTTATCTTTTTCGTGGAAATGATCGCCATTTGATGGAGTACCAATTAATTGATTTTATCACGGCGAACACAACTGTCATACCTTTGAGGACAAATCGTCACAACGAAATCTTTTTATCTTGTCTACAACTTAGGAGTAATCATTTCCTGTCCTTTGTCATGGTCTTCGTTGGCATTACAACCAGTAATTTTTATTGTAAAAGGAGAAAAATACTCAACAATGTGCAAAAAACAATCCTATCACATTTTTGCTTTTGTTCTCATGTTTTTCTCTCTAAAAGGTCTATTTTACGGTCTCCTCTGGTTGAAATATTTATACCGAACGAGAGCTTGTTAACATTCCATATGTTCTAACTCTTTTCACCCACCCTGGCAAAGTTAAAAAGTTCCCTTGTTTCTCAATTTATACCTCAGTCCTGAATTCCTCCCTATATGTAGGTTTATGCTCCTTTTCGCTGACTGCTCTAAAAGAATAGCTTCAGATTAGAAAAGACAAACCATCTTATCTCGTATTACTAGTGTTGAGTTGACAAGAAACTTTTCGAACTTCTTCATTTTTGCTGACTACTTCTTCATGGATTTGTATTTTGTTTCTACTGTCGTTTAGAGCAGCTTAACGCGGTTATTTTGATATGATACACTCATAAATTGTTTTGACATGGAATTGTCCCGAGAGCCAAAAACGATTGTTGATGATACACGAGTGTCGTTACGTGCCAGGCAGCACTTAAACCAAACGATACTCGTGTAGCATCAACAATTGTTTTTGCTCTCGGGACAATTCAATCTTCAATCTTGAAAAAAAATGTGTAAGCGTCATATATCAAATAATTATAAGAAGCTTTTCCAAACGATAGTAAAAGCGAAAATTTGAATGCGTGAGGAATAATTAACAAATACGAAAAATCCAGAATATTGATCGCCAATCCAATATTTACCAGTTCATTGCTAGCGAGAACTGTTCATAAGTGTCAAACTATGACGCATAGCCTGAGATTACGAAAAGGATAATCTAAACAAGAGGATGGTCGTGATTCTCATTCACATGCTGCTTGGCCATGATTCACTACGCCATGAGTGAACCCTTAGTTTACATGTGGTTAATTTTTGCCAAGAGTAGTGAGAATAAATGACCTTTTGTCGAAGTATGCAACTTTCCTTGTGTCCCATGAGCAACCCAAGCCACCAGGAAGCTCTAGCATGCAACGGACTTCAATGAATATATAAGTGGTGCCGGCCTTTTGTCAGTCCCATAAATGCGATGATTACCATTTCCTGAGTTCGATCTACAAATAGAAGAAAGAACCCCGCTGTTGACGTAGTCCTGATTTTCTTGTCGTCTCTCTTATGGTCATATGAATCCAAACGTCTGTCACCGTGATAATGCAGTCTTGCAATTCGTCTAGTAAAAATAACAAGTATCGATCGTATCACCTCGTCTCACTCATATATATTCCATCACAATAGTTCTGTCTGTTTCTGCATTTCGGGCGCCATCAGTGCGGGCCCCTGGCATATACGCGCGTCATTGGTTCACTCCGGAATACCTGGCAAACCGAGATCTCCTCCTCACAAAGTTGGTGAAGTTATACAGATTTTTTTCAAAGATTCAAATCATTCGACACCTCAGACGATTTCGTGAGTCTGGCCGAAATTCAATCCAGTCATCGGTGCAAAATTGGAATGAGCATTGAGATCAATATATGTTGGAATCAGTAATGAGCAAAGACAATGTGAACTAATTTCCTGAGATAGTCGCATTATTGATTGGCCAATACAACGGCGAAAGGGCTAATAAATAGTTAAAGAGCTCAAAATAGTCATAGAAAGTCGAAATTAACGTTTCGTATGTACCGAAATTTGTAGACGCACGGTGGAAGATGTGGACACTATGAACATTATAGTATCCGCTCAAAAGTCCGACTATATCTAAACGTCGGCAAGATTGAAGATACGCAAAATTTCTCGCAAACTGTCTTTTTCTTTATTTAAAACTACACGAGGTTGGTACTTCCTCTTCCTTAGAATTCGATGGCTAACGTTCCGTTTTGAAATTTGTACTATAGTATCCGTATAGGTTGAAAAAGTGTTGGGACACTGACAGGCTTACACATGACAGGCCACGACAAGTCACTATATAGATGAAATGTGCATCTAATCACCTCTGTAGTGAAGTCGAATGAGGTATAAAATTAACAACGAAGAGAATAGTCTTCTATACTTTATCACTTTGTTTATTGGTTTCAAGACACGAATATTTTCTCTTGTAATTCTGGTACTATTTCATCAACTACGAATGGTTTGTATCTTATCCTTCAATATCCCTCAATGACCTATACTCTTCACTGAACTAAAACATAGTAATAAGAGTTTCCTACGAATAAGATCGGCTGCTACCAGTTGTTTACGATGTGGCCAGATCTGTTCTGACCTAAGCAGATTTGATATGCCTTGCCAGATACCCACTCATCACAGTCAGTTACATCGTAATGCGCTGAAAAGAAAAGCATGTCATTGAAAGCCACGCACCTCTTCATCATTGTTCGGGGGTCCGTAAATCATTGTCCTAGACAGCACTGCGATTACTTCCAGACATTTCACATACTCTCTGACATTAGCAACACATGAACATCTCTCTCATGTTTTTGAATCGTTGACATAGATTCTGATTGAAGCGACGTATCTTCTCGTGTTCGATGATATTTCAGCAAAATTCACAGTCATTAGAGTCTCAGTCGATAAATTGAAAAACATTCAGCGATACCTTCCAATCGACTGTTTTGAGACCTCTCTATAGGCCATAAAGAATACTCAACTCAATCGTAAAGTTATTCCCATAGATTTACCTGTGCCCAATGTGACCACGATTCTAATCTGATCTGAGATATAAATTCAATCAAATGTCCGACACTTTGCAAATTATCCATCGTCTTGCAAATCTCTTTCGTAATGATCATTTTTCATCTCACATTCTTCACGAAAAGTCGTACATGTTCACAGTGCGTCAGATTCCAAATTTTCGCAAAACATCTGAAAATCGTCCTTTACTTTACGTATTTCTCGCGTGAGCGTTTTCTTACCACGTTGCTCAGATTTACGTAGCTTGCAGCGGTTAACGAACTTTCCGAGGAAAATCTACGTAATCACATCTTTGTAAGCATACATCTGCGTTCCTCGCTTTCGCTCTCATTATGACCTTGTTCTCCGTCTCATTCAAAGCATTCCATTAACTTAAATTCTACATATTGCTACATTGCTTTTGTTTTTGACTAAGTACCTTTTGAAAGGCCTTCGATACGTGGATAACTATTTGGATACTGCAAAAACGAATTCGCTACATATTACTTCCTCCTCGTGATGTGATCCATCACAGTATCTCCGCGTGGTTGTTGTTCATGAAATTTATTACCATTCTCTGCTTCCAAAACGCTTTCACGTTTCAATTTTTTGCTCTTTTCATTACTATCAAAGTTTCTTCTGATTTTGGGTCATATCATACATGCAAAACACTAGGAGACATATATCCTATTCCCAACTTCTTCTCCTTCTATATTCTAGTTTTCAAACTTTTATTTATTGCCTATAGATTTTCAGTGGGTGGATATAGTGAGAAATGCTACCTTAGAAATGTTGAGTCATAAGTGAAATCCGAAACTTCGGATGAGCTTTGAACCCACGATCACCCTTTTCGGGTGCTCACGTGCTATTCAATGCATTAACGGAAGCCCTTTCTTTGTCTTTCATTCATCCATGATTTAATTCTGTCGTGTTCGAAGGGTTCGAAGCTCACTTGAGGTTCCGATTTTACTCATAGTTCGACGTCTTGCGGTTCCATAATCTAAATTTGATTTGTTATATCATCTTGTGTTACTTCATATTTCCTTGGGATGTACTGTAAGAAGTTTCCTCTAATGTTATGTGATCTAGTCCAGCAGATTACTTTCCTAAAACCTTTTGTTTCCTATTGTTCAATCAAATATAATCAAAGATTTGCAAAGATCTAAAAATTTACACTCTGGATAGAGAAAGTCAGAAGCATGTTTCTGGTTAATGTAAAGCTGACTTTATGGTTTGAATCTGATTTGCTCTCTCTCTCTCTCTCTCTCTCTCTCTCGCTCTCTCGCTCTTTTCTTTTCAATATCCCATTCATTACAGATTAGAAAAAGTTATTTTCCCACTTTACAATTTATATGTATTTCGTATGATACCGAATCCATAAGGTGTCTGGTAGTATGGGTGTGTCACACTATTTCCTCCTCTTCAATGTTAACAAAGACGATAACCAGTGACGACTGCTCGACATAACTCGTTATTATGATTGATCAGCATGGCTGTCTCTACAGAATTCGTCTAAGAGTCGTGTTTCCCCTTTTACTAGATCTCTTCAACCTTCATGAATACTCCATAATATTCACCCCGAAAATTATACGCAGGGAATCAAAAACCATTAACACTTCTTCACGTATCTTCACTTTTTTCATAAGGACCACCGCCATGAAGGTTTCCGAGAAAATAAATGGAGCATAAATGAATGAAAAAAATTGAAAATATACGAATGGCGACGTCATCTTAAGTAATCCATCACTTCTTTTTCTAATACATAAGGATGAAGTTTGAGTCGTAGGAGTAAGTCGCTGCGTAAGATACCTCTGTGGAAATTCCTGAGAATTTCCTCTCCTTTCTTCCATTCTTTTCCTGCACCTTCTGCCTGTCGTCACATGTCCGGTTTTGTATTTGGCTATCGCCGCGACGATATTGTAATGGCTCAACTTTCTCCTGCATTTCTCAAATCTGGTTCCTTTTTCGACAGAAACTGTTGCGAATATGTACTTATTTTCCTTCTTGTAGAGTGTCCACTATTTCATGCATTCGCTTTTCCTTTTTTTTTCTTCTCTGTGAGCAGCGGATAAATCAAAGCGAAGCCTCTTTACTCTACAAAAATTTTTAGCGACAATATTTCACTTGCTTCCTGATAGTTCGCGAGTTGGATATTTATTTCACCACGGATTCGTTCAGTTACGATCACTGGGAGCGGAGAAGTCTTTAGCATCATCAATAAATTTGTTTGCAATAGAGAAATGCAGTAGCTTCTCAACCGCAGTTCTATCACTCCACAATGACATTGTCTTTAGCATGGAGGAACGTTCTCGGCAAGGCGACTCGATAGAGCCGTTTTCAAGAAGATCTCTGTGAAATTGGAACTGGATGACATAGAGATGAATAATCATGGCCTCTAGCTACACCATCACGTTACACGGGTGATAATAGCATCCCTGTAACATCAAGTGGCTAACCAGGAGTAAATGCTTCGACAGTGCCTGTAGAGAAAATGGTCTCTGAATAAATCTTGAGAGGGTAATACTTGTGAGAACCGGTTTCGCTTCCAATGCCACTCTCACACTCAACGGAATAAATATCTCCGAATGTGCCAGCTAAGCACTGCTTAGTCTAAAAGCCAACATGACTAGGAGCTAGGCTCCGAAGCGCAATAAGAGACGCGTTATGTAATTATGGAAACATTGAAGATGCATTTGATACGACATAATTCACCGATCTTCGTGCTTATATTTTCGACTCTGTGCTTCTGCCGGTTTTAACGTCGCCTCGGGATCATGTACGCCATACTAGTAAAATAAAGCGCCCAGCCTCATCCAAAGCGTTGTTATAAGGGGTGTTTATGAAGAGTGGGCATAGCTCGTACACAGACGAGAGAGAAAGCGGAAGTTTCACTCCACGTCAGTAATCAAATTTCAGAGAAGTCATCGCATTAAATCATGTGCTTGGACACGTGAGATATCATAAAGTCATAACAGCAACCGTTGAAGAGAAACCATTGTAAAACGAGTGCGCATCGATCATATCGTCAGATCTCTCACATGGTCCTAGAATAAATAAACATATTATGATCTTCATAATCCTCGATCAAACAGAACCGACTGAGCAACTGTCGCTTGAAACTGATACGAATGGTAGCTTTCGTATGCCCATTCGTCCGTGATGACAAGACAGGTGGGCAGATGATAGCAGAGAAGACAACATTCATGGATATGGATCAAAAGCCATTACTTTTCATGATTATCTTGTGCAGATATAGTGTGTGTACAAGGGATATAGTGAGTAGAAGATGAAGAAGGAAAGAAAGAATGAGTGAGAGTCGAAGAAAGAGACAGAGAAAGAGAGAGCTTACGATGTTCATCGTCAATATGAACTTCGACCACTTGTGTCGTTTTTGTTAAGCTCTTACAATACGTGAAAACTTCTAGCAACTGACACAAGACGAGATAGTGAGATGGACATGTAAATCACTAAGCAGATGTAAGATTGCGGTTATCACGTTGCACAATCACCGCGTATCTCAGTCCCGCTGACTATACAAATTTTTTTCAACGGATTCAAACCAGAAGAACACATGTCTCTGTTTATATTATTCAAAAACATTCTACTAATTTATGAGCGTAATTTCGCACTACAGGGTTTATTAGATTTCGAAGAAAATTACATGAGTATACTGACTGCATAGGACGCATCTATACTGCTGAGTGCATGCTCTTGCACATTATTCCACAAAATTTGACATTGAACGAGATAATTTTTTGTTTTACCAAATCTTGAAAAGGATCTCAATTCCAAAACTCCTTGAAGTTTTTCGTTTTTGATTTTATCTTACATCTACAGAATTTTACAAAATTACAAAGGATTGGCAAAAAGACCTAGATAAGTGAACTATGAAACCTCATTTCTAGACGAGTGATACACGATCAGACTTTCGATTCTGCATTGAACTTGTCAGATACCCACGTTTTATTCTTAGCATTCATTCAGGGTGAACGTTCACAGTTTTATTCCCTAAGTAGTGTTGCTTGGACTATTTTGCGATTAACTTTTTCTACTTCCTTATAGCATCGAGCAACATGTGGCACCATAAGCGCAGTGGTTTGGAGCTAATTTTCAATAAACACGTGGTCGTTAGTTTGTTTCCGTCCACTCGTGGACTAACTGAACTCTTATCCTTCTGGGATGACAAAATGGTATTAGAAATAGCTATGCAGATATCAGTGACTTCATATATTGACCAACCATCACTAATCGTTCTATAAGCCAAATATGCATTCGATCACTTCTATAGCGCTTAGTGAACGCATGTTCTATTGTTTGGAGAACAATAAGCAGATCACTGGAAGTATCCAGTGGCTTTCCTAAAGTACATTTATCTTTCAATTGTAGTCGATTATTCGAAAGCCGCTTTTACAATCTCTGCTTTCGCTCATTGATAACTCCTCATTTGATAGACGTAAATCGTGTCCTTTTATGAAAAAAAAAACATAACTCAATAGACAAATTCGTAATGGCGAGAACGACGCTAATGAGGAGTTGTGGCCCCAACGGCTTTTCAAGTCTAGGCCTAAGCGTGTTCTGTCTTTTCTAAAGAAATCTATGAAAAGATATGCTCTCCACTCGACGGTTTTTTATAGACCTTGCTAAAACAAATAGAACTTTTGGTAGATCTTGCTTGAAAAAAAAATACCTTTTTAAATTGATAGTACCACAACTCTCCGTAAGAACCGCCAAAAAAAATTTTGCCACCCTTATTACGGCAAGCGCTGCGTAATGTCCTAACGGTTTTGTTCTCACTTCATAAGTCAGAACTACTGCAAGCGATTGCTCAGATTTTCGGTGCTCTTATGTTAACGAGATGTTATCCAAAGAAGTATTCATTTAGAACGATAGAGATGACATTTCACTAGCAGAATATAACTCCTTACTCTTTGCTCGTTAAGCCAATAGTACAAGGTGATAAAAACAACTCTAATTAGCCAACATTACAACGTCGTTGTCTTCTTCAGAGGTGATGATCAAGTCGATTGTCCTCAGTCATTCGTCCTCGCGTTGAAACCTTCGCCTCGTTGACGTTCGAATCGAATCCCCTTCGATGGAACACCACCGCTTGAGTGAAAAACCCACAAAGAACATCTAAGGCTGTTGAGTGATAAGCGAAACTGTCGATTCCAGGAGGGAATTGAACTCGCGTTTCAGCTGTGCAGGAGGCGCGTGATACCAATACACCATCGAGGTCACCGATTTGCTACCACTCTGCCGTCGATCCAGGGCATAAATAAGACGTATTATCGACTGGTAACGCTGAGTTTAAAAGAAAGCTGGATTTTTCAAATTATTTCGAGTTATAAAAAATCGAATAATTCGAGAACGTTCTCCTCGGCGAGAGGGCATTTGCTGCGCCAACACATCACAGAACACCCATCGCTGCTGCCGCCGCCGCAGCGACAGCGTCTGCGTCTACCGGCTCATCATTGCACTCTATACGACTCGCGTTATGTCTCGACGACTCTACACCGTCTGATTCTCACCATTGGGTGCCAATTTGTCCGCGTGTCTGTCTGTCTGCCGGTCGGCGTGTCCCGCGTTCTGTCCGCTAAACTCGTCGCATCCAGCAGCTGCTGCTGGCTCGGCGCGGCCAGCCTATAGCGATTATTCCGGCGCCCTACCGCCGCTACACGCCCATACATCCGCCCTCGTCATAGCGAAAAGCCGTCCGTCCGTCCGTCCAATCGGCGGTCCAGTCGATTTCCCGACTATCGTGACGTCATCCACAAATCTATTTCATAGCTTAGTAACCGTGTTATGATCTTGTAACTGCAGATTCAAAAATGTTGAGCGATCTTCAAGACTCAGAGCCCTTTGACAGAAGTTGAACCCGCATCTCATCCTTTTCGGGGGCTCACTCTAGCCTCTAGCCTATTGTGACGTCATGCTTTGTTCTCTTTGGTCACATCGTGAAATAACATGATTATGCGAACACGTCCTCTTCTCTCCTTTCGTCTCCTATTTTTTCTTTTGCCCAATCAATACCCACAAGGTATTGTTTACTTCTTTGTTTATCTACCTGCTTACTTGTTTACGTGGCCGATTATCACAACAACTGCTCGTATCCCAATGCTCCTGGAATTCGCTTCGTTCTCTCACATCCGTCATCCCCTGCTGCTACCTGGAGATTGCCCTCTTTATTCTGAATGTCGTTGAATAATGGTAGGTGAATTTTCCTAGGAATAACTCGACCAGAGCGTTGCGAAAGTGCTGTATTACCGTATCCTTGTCTTCAACTATGAACCGTCTCTACAGTTTTCCGTGTTCCCATCGTACTGACCTTGAGCTGGACTGGCTCAATTCGTGGTTCTGAAATAAAGGTCATTAGGATGTACTCGAGTATTCATAGAGCTATATAAAAGTTTTGTCAATGATTTGTTGAGAAATGTTAAGATTTTGAGATCTATTTTAGGATTCAGAGAGTATTTATTAAGATTATCGAGGATGCATAAAAATTCTTGACATTGAGACAGTCAGTATTTTTTGCCCAACGCATAAATCATCTCACTCAGGCTTGAGCTCTGTGAATACTACGAAAGACTACTGATTTGAGAATAATCGTCTTTGCCGAGTATTTTTTCTCACCACATTGCCATTCAAAAAAAAATCAAAGCCGTAGGAATCAGAGGGCCAGTGGTAATAATCGTCGTTCTTGCAGTGCTTTGATTTATAATAAAAAAATAAACAAAAACATTGCTGATTTTTCAAACAAACATCCGTCATCTCTCTCATTTTCCAACTCACCTTCTGAAGTTTTCAAACACTTGAGACTTTCTGGCAATACGCATCATTAAAATTAAAGTCTTACTGTGGCGTATCCTGCATCAAGAATTCCCAATTATTTTTTATTTTCGGAGATTCCAAAGATCGTAATTGGCTCATTTGCCTATGGAAAACGTCGTCATTATGCAAACATTTGAAATCCATAAGGAATAAGGAAAAAAATACGTGCTCTTCCTGTGGAAATTTTCCTTTAGAGAGCTGGAATGCCGCCGGTATACCACATTGTCCAAGGCAGATAAGAGGGCATCTATAATGACAGAGGTTAGGAATGCCAGTCGATGCATAAATGTTCATTTGTTGGGTCTTGTAAATCATCTTTCATATGTGGAGCGTTATTGAATCTGTATGTGCGGGAAGTGTTTTTGTTGGGTTTTCCAATACTGGGGCCTGTACGGCGCAGTGGTCAGAGATGCCCAGCGGCACACCCGTGCTCATTTGTTCATTCCCTCGCTCCTTGGCTCATTAAGCTTTTTATCCCTCCGCAATCGATAAAGTGGTATCAGACTTGTCTGGGAGTAGATTAGGACTGATTTGAGATATAAACAAGCCACCGCGAGTCATTGAAAATGTCAGTTATGCACTGAATCACCTCAAGCGTGCTCGAGAAGGAGTGCATGGCTTATCTCTCAGGGATTTACCAGATCCGAGAGCTTTATTCTTATCCTTTATCCTTTAAAAAGTGACGATTCTTCCATAATGACAGGTCCTGGATTTCTATACGTGATGCAGTAAGTCTCTTAGCGATGGAATCCTGAATGAGAATGTACTTTAAATTTCTCATGGAGATTTTCCTCTAAGATCGGATGGTCAAGTGAGTAAGCTCGTCTCATTTTCGTGTGACGGCCATGGATTTATAGCGGGAACAAAAGTTTAGTCTTTCGAGCGGGGTAATCATAAGATTTTCACTGCTGCAAACTTTGTACTTCACTGGTCGTCCGTGCATTCGAAACAATCACGGAACTGATCTTGTATAAAAATCAAAGATTACCTGAGAGAGAAGTCTACACTGGGTTGGATCACAGTTTTATTAAAATTGTTAAAATTAGTATCAAATCGTAAACAAGACAAACTCAAATATCAAACAAACACGAAAATAATCGTCTTTGTCTTCCACCTATATCACTTTCGATTCAGTTAATTCTCGATCTCCTTCGATAAACTCTCCACCTATTTACATAACACAAAAGAAAGACGATCGACTCCACTTGTGCCACTTTTGATTCCGTTAATCTTCGATTTCCTTCAACAAGGTCTCCATCCATTTACGTTACACATAAAGGCTATTCAGCTGAATCTGATAACTAATTTGAACATTAGCAATTGCTATACCTTCCAGATAGAACTCATAGTTCCATTGTTTTTGGCAGGAACATGACTAATACAACTTGAATAGATTGACTGAGCTACGTTGCCGGAACCAACGAAAATGAGAGAAAATATGAGGGAGCTGACTTAAAATACCGACTACAATGAACTTCTTAACTGGGATAGCAATAAGGGATTTCAGACCAAACTCCTTCATCACATTAGCTTTTCTGAATAAAGATAAAATTATCGATGCATCTCATCATAACACAGAGTAGTGTCTCTTGAATTTATCACTTCAACCCGACAACAAGATCCTAGCATTTTCATCAGACGGAACTTTTTCTTATCTCAATATTAACTAGATTACATAATCACTTATGTGATTATCCAGTTGTGATTAAGATAGTGAAAAACGTTTACATCTTGATTCTAAAGGCATCACAGCCGATTCAATTCGAATTAGAAGCCGCCAGTTAAGTTTTTATAGAATTGGGGATTTCATGAAACGGTTTAACAACCCTCAGGAAGACCTGAGTTACGGAATAGAATGAAGCGTTAGCTAGCTTCTGCCTCGTTAAGAAGAGCTATCGACTCACTCATGAATCCAATTCCTGTTCTTCTGTACAAGGTGAAGCTTTTTAACGTAACGTGATACATTCAGCGTATCTTGAACGAGTCATCTTCCACCCCGTTTAGAATAAAAGGATATCTTCTGAATGGGAAAATTTTATTGAATACTGAAATCAGACCGACCGGGATTAATGCCGATGAAAATACGACCCATGTGACCATGTATAGCTAATTTGAAGCCAATCGCTAATTCGTACTTGAACACGAATTCAAGATCAAAACTCAAAGCTCATAGGCTTATACTTCCGACAAATAGAGGTGACGTCCACGAGTAAAGATTGCTTATAAGGGCGATGAAAATGAGCGCGTAGTCGAGCACGAAAAAACATTTTGTGTGGGAATTTAAATAGATATGAGCAACTGCGATGATGTGTATCGATTTCAGTACTTAGGTGGCTTGGAGTAATTCTTCTTTACACTTGCCAAGACCGACTACTGATTAACCTCGGCATTGAATGAAATATTCCGTGATTTTCTTTGCTTCAGCACACACGAGGTTTTCGATACAAGTTTATTTTGTACAAAGTAGTACAACAGAGATCGTTTCCTCGGTCAGCTAACGTTTCGGCAGTCCTGCCTTCTTCAACAAAACGGTTAGGCTCTGAAGAAGGCAAGACTGCCGAAACGCTAGCCGCCGAGGAAACGATCTCTATTGTACTACTTTGTACAAAATAAACTTGTATTGAAAACCTCGTGTGTGCTGAAGCAAAGAAAATCATGGGACAATTCCTTTATAGTTCAAATAAGCATATCCTAGCTCGTAGTAAACCTTACCAAATAGACATAAGCTCATCAGAATCTACAGATTTCTTGCCAAGAAGATAGAAACTTAGTTATCTGATGACATTAAAATTTCGCATTTGAAAGTTCGTAAATTCCTTTTTATGTTAAGAGTTTTATCTCGATCACCGAGAACACATCAGGCGGGATTTAGTCAAGCAGAACACGATTGTGTGACCTCCATTTATCGTTCGTATTTTGCGGCAATCGCGATTGCGTTAAGAGTTTTTGATGTTCAAACTTTTTTCTCCATTTTTCCTAAGAATTTAGGTTTTAAGCAGAATTTTTACTTCTCGAATCCCAGCTTTTCTTGCAGCCGATTCCTTTCCTCGCATTCATCGTCCGCAAACATTCACGTTTGCTTCGGCTTCTGCTTGAAGAATTTCATCTTCTCTCTTAATGTCATAGATTGATGGTCAATACGCCTCTCCTTACAGTCTCTGAGGAACCCAGATAAGCGTTCGCTGAGACGTTCGTTGACTGATTACGGATAGTGTTGTGGAAGGGAATCAAGCCAGCGCCTTTCTTATCACTTTGATTTACGATGCACTGCGTCACTAACCACTGCGCTACCCGCCTTCACATATACATTTACATTTACATGAATATATATCTGCAAATATATCTGTATATCTAGTACATCTATGTGTATATGTACAGATATATCTTCACAGACAAATAGTCGAAACGAATCTTCCAAGTATACATTTTACTCATTTTGCCATCTTCAATATATACTGTATACCTGCTTACTTGTATACTCGAACGGTCCGTTCTCACGAATCGTGCGGACCTCGGCTAATCTTCCTTTTCCGTTTCTTCTTCTCGCGATTGTCGTCCTTGGTGGTGGTCTGATCCGAGCAGGGCGGCTGGCGCGAGCTTCATACCGTGATCTATACAATATCGACAGCTGCGAATACAGCTGATTAATTCCTCTAACAAGCACGTCCGCCCAACGTGTAGGTCTTCGAGGACGGGTGTACTCTCTGGAGTCCACTTTACAGCTCGTTTGTCCATCTGTCGTCCGACCTTTTTACTTTATGACCGGCCCATCTGTGCTTCGCATTCGATGCAAATTCTTCTGGGTCACGTATATGAGATGAATGCCGATGATCTGAGCTGCCAAGGCCGTCTAGATGTTGTGAGTGCCGACTAAATCTCAGAAGACTACGTTCAAGCGTCTGTGAGTCGTTCTCAGTAGTCTTGACGTGGTCGTAGTATCAGCCCACGTCTCTACTGCATGGCAAAGCCTGGGAGGACCATTGAATCGCAAAGGTTAGCTCATCATCCGGAGTCTGTTATCTGGTCAGTGGCTTCTTTGAGAGGCCCGACTAATGCGGCCCACGCTGTTCTCCTTCTTCCTCTCAAGTTCCTCCTTCATGCTGTTCTCCATGTTCAAAGAACGTCCAAGATACACCTATGAGGTGATCTCCGTGGTCGGTGAACCATATCAGTTCGAGTTGTTCCTCATCGCACCATCAGCTTCTCCTGAGCTGGGTCTTCATCCTATTAGTAAGTGATCCGATCTTCTTTCCCGCTTCTTTCAATTCCTTCAACATCGCCTCTGCTTCATTGGTACTTTCTGAAACGATGACGACACGTGTGTATATATGCATATATGTGTGTGCAAATGCGTGCACATATATACGTATAGGTGTAAATGTAGATTTCCATACATATGTATGCATATCTACATGCGTGTATGTTCGTATATATATATGATATATATATGTACATACATCATATATATGTATATATATATGATATACTATATATATATTATATATATATATATATATTGTATATATCTATCTGGACTATATCTCTCTGACTCTCTTCTGTCTGTAATGTTCACATCATTTCCTAAGTGCTCCACTTATCGGGAAATTATTGGTAATTTTCGAGGAAGCAGCTAGACAACGAGGTGTTAGGCACAGAACGGCAATTGCTAGGAGCGAATGGATTTCATCCGTTGTTTGTTTTCTTTTTCTGTAATTGCGGCCAAAACGGATCATTTCGCTCATCTCCCAATAAAATATTTATACTTTTTTTCTCAGCTTATTTTTAATATCCCTACTATTTCTCATTTTCTAATTTTTTTATCAATATTCTACAATATTGTTAATTCTTATCAAATATCTATATCTTCTTATTACTACTACTAGTTTGGTTGAGTTTTTATTTTATTTTTTCCTGAATTATTGCATTCTGAATCTTTTGAATCTCATCGATTTGATTCAAAGCATCGGAACCATCAGGGGCCAGATATCGATTTTTCCAATATCGATAAGCAGTATTTATTTACACGACCCGACATAATTTTTTTTCACTGTGCGGATCCGGTTTCTCCCAGCATTCGATTCGTTTTTTCACGTTCTTCTTGAACGTCAACGAATACTGGTTGAGCGAGTCTCCATGAAATCTCGAGGATAACCTGGCTGTGGCGTTTCCTTGGGCCGGGGAGTGCTGGGAGTGAGGCTCGAGCCCACGCGCGCCGCGGCGAGCATCACAGCCACTCGGCCACAGCGCCCTCCAAAATGTAATAGTTTTCCCTCATCGTTTGCTTATACCCATGAGGTTATATCGAGTTACCAAT
The DNA here is from genome assembly GCA_019055375.1 of Parelaphostrongylus tenuis. Lineage (NCBI taxonomy): Eukaryota > Metazoa > Nematoda > Chromadorea > Rhabditida > Metastrongylidae > Parelaphostrongylus > Parelaphostrongylus tenuis. Next base: position 78,877 of record JAHQIW010001664.1, read on the forward strand.
CTGGTGATCTTAAGCAGATCATAAACTTGGATACTTGGACGGTTCGTCTTCAGAGCCCCAGCACAGGGAAACTGCGCAGATCTAGCTGTTCTGTTTCAGGGAGTTCCGAGGAAGCCTAGCCTGGGCTTGCTCGGTTCGTCTCCACATTAGAGCAGTCTGCTGGCCCTTATGGAGCGGATAGAGGTCACCACCTTGCAACCATTAGCTGCCAAGACGGTGATTATTCCTGACACGGTTTACTTTTAGCAGGGTTTATCGGTTGGAGACGTCAGACTCCCCAGCTTGGATGGCCTTGATGGGGGTTGAACCCCTTACTGTACTTAGCAGTCCAACACCCACGAACACCTCCCCTCACTGATGAGGCGGTAAACCATTTGGGAGAATAGATCATGAAAATCTGCTATTAGGGTTTGATGAGTTATTTCTTTTTTTTTCTTAGATTGGGCATAGTCATCGTTTATTGCCTTCAGTAGCATCAATACCAATCTTTCTCGCTGGTGCATTTTGTGAGAAAAAAGAACAATATCTGCGAAATGAGAGGGTTTTTGTAGAACATTGCTTTAACCACATGAGTTGGTTGATTGAATATTTCGTAGACAAAATCACATCTGATGAAATCTGGATGTATAAAATAGAAGAATTCTTTATTTTGCCGATTCACTAGCTGTGTTATAATATTACCACTTAAATCGTTCGCGATTGGTGACTAACAGATAGATGCATTGTAGCGTAGAAAGAGTGGTAAGCAAAACGGGCGTCAGTAGTGCAGCGGGTTAGAGAGCGCGCGCTCCTGGATAGAGTGAGATATGGGTTCGAGTCCTGAGTGGCGCAAAAGTTTTGCACATCACTCTAAATCATCGGATACATCTGTAATATCATACCTTTGCTGAAAGCGAAGGAATCCGATACGGGGGTCATCCAAGGAAAGTATGAGGCGCAGGTGCGACTCCCTACCGAGGTCCAGAATTTTGCGTAGTACCACATTTTTCTTTATCATGATATATAGTTCGAAACTATAGTATTTCTACTGCTTATTTCGCAGTGTTATGATGTTACTTATATAACTTAGAGAATTGAGTGGTGAGCAAAAACACGGCCTCAGGCGGGAATCGAACCCGCGTTTCATCCTATCCGGAGACGCGTGCTCTAACCACTACACCACCGAGTCACATTTACTCGACCACTCATTCTCAATTCCCTAAGTTATATAATATATAGTCTCTTTTTCTCTGTAATCCGGACCCTTTATGTACCATCTCTTTGTCTTGTAATGCTCGATTTTTTCTTGACATTTTTATTTTGAAAATAGTCTGAGTGCATAAGCTCTGCTGGTAAAGGCAGTTATCGATTCTGAGAAGAGTTGTCTTGTAGTTCATGCTGAATTGCTCAAAGCCTCTCCATCTGCAATCTATATAGTGTCGCCTGACACGATGTGGCGCAGTGGTTAGAGGTGCTCTGTCACACACATGTGGTGGATCAATCGATCCAGCGCTCGGGGTCACCAGTCCTCCAATCCCTCCAGGTCGATGGATTGGCGCCAGAAACGTCTGGGAGGATAGTAGCACTGATTTGATGCGTCGGCTTGGACACCGCGAGCCGCTGTAAAGGCCAGAGAGGCCAAATCTAATAACCACAAACGGTCCTTGATGAAGACGAAGGCATGGCACATTCCTCAGGGATTGATCAACGCCGAGAGCTTAACCTTTCTCGAATCTCATTATAGAAGCTTTCAACGTGTTTTTAGAAGTGTTCTGTATCTTTAGCCAACTCTTCTGTGCGCTTTGTAACTTTGTTTTGTGTTGAAAAATTCAATGAATTTTTCTTATTTTGCAGTTTTATCCACTCGTGGTTTTTACTTCATCCGTTCCCGCAAGGTCTCAAGTTCATATCATCTCATCATCAGCGCCCAACGCGCTCATTCACTTAGATGTCGATTACTCGAAAAAGACGAATACACAAGAGAGTCTCTCTACTTTAGAGGTGCGCTTCTCATTCACTTTATTCTTAAAAATTATTTTTTCCTGATCTTCTTTTCATTTGAAATATTCCTCTATAACATAGAACTTGCCGTAGATCACCAGTTGTTTGCACTACTACTCATTGTAATTTTTGATAGACTGTGTTTTCTTTGATATAATGAATATACTACTTTTATCATTATCAGTGTGGAATTTTCACGTTCAATACGCTCTCTCGCGTTTCTTCTCGTCATTTTCTCATATTTCCAGATGTCTAGAAGCCTTCGAACAGCACGGGTATGCTTTGCGGTAGACGTTGAAGATTTGGGTCCATCGGACTTTGTACTTGTAACCGGTTCGACATCATCGCTTGGAAAATGGGATCCACTGAAAGCGAAGCCTCTTACGAGGGATGCCGACAGACCGTCTGTTTTATTCTCTCTCATTATCGAATTGTTCCATAATTTCTTTCGTATTTCAACACTTTTATTAGTTCAATTGTTATTTGTCCAAAGAAATGAATCAATTAACTATCTAATCGCCACCATGACCAGTGATATGCGAACACCTGCTGGGCAAAGATTGCCTTGCTCCTTGAAGGAATGAGGCTGGTGATCAAAGTCGGTGGAACCACTTTTGAGGTGTCTCTTTTCGAATTATTCTTTCGCAGTGCTGCTCGAGAGTGCGGAAGTAATATCCGATGGAACATGCGGTGAATGTGATATTATGGTTAAGCCCGGTCATTCAAACGTGTAGCGAGTGAATCTGCATTGCGAGGTCGAGTGTAATTCTTGAGAAGAGCGACACTAAGTCGTTCCGGATACCTCTCTCGCCCTGCTGCAGTTAACTTCTGAAGTTGATCCCCGTCAAGCACGTTGGCTCTGACTGTCTGCTTGTTGTCGAGCAGTTCCCACAACTGCATACCGCGCCATTCACGAAATTTCAAATTGTAATCCTCCAAGCATGGGACATGAGCTTTGGTTGAGCTGGCGGATCTTGCTGCCACTATCCTGGCCTAACATCCTATACCCTAGCTGAAGCTGTGGTGCTACGGCCGTATTCGAATATTTCACTTAAGCTACTAGAGCGTTCTCCGGCAAACCACATCCTTTTGGAATATCCGAATTTGAGATAGAAAAAAAAATTGAATAAAACAGTAGTGCGAAAGGATTTATGGGGCAACACATTATTTACATACACTTACACACACCCACACACACACACCCACGCATTTTCCATTACATTAAGCATTTTAATGAGTGTTTATTTCAGTACACGTTGGCGTGGTTATGTGGATACAACGGACGATGAAGTCCGTTTTCGCTATTTCATCGGCTACTTTCTGTCGAGCGAGCAGGGAGAGCGTCTGATCATAGGTGAAGACGTGTCCAACTCGCGTAAACCAACCGTAGAGTGAGATTCCACACTGACACACACGTACACAATAAAATGAGTGTCGACGTCGTTTGAAGTGAGTATTGCACGCCCTGACATTGTGTTGTTACCACACTGTACTGTGATGTTCGACACTCTCTTTATCCGAGACCCATCATCAACTGCAGCCTGAGAGCCTGAGAGCGTAATGGCATAATGTGGCGATTGTTGTGATGAACGCCTCTAGTAGGTTTTATCTCGTTCTCATGGTATCATCCATCTGGCCGTCTCACTTGCCAACACACACGTGCTGATCGGTGCTTCTTCCCGTCAGCAGCCAGTGTCGCATAGTCTCTTAAATTCGCAAATAATTGATGGTTTGTGTACTTTATTTGTAATTAATGAATTGCATACACAAATAGATCGACTTCCTTCTGCATAATACTCTTTTTTGGCCACTCTAGTATGGTTGCTATTTATCTAGTGAAGAAAAAATACGAAAAAAGAGATTTTAGTGAGATTGAAATTTTGTTTCTAAATGTAAATTACTTCATATCTATAGATGCCATGAAACGAAGTACATGCTGGTGAATCAGGAATTCTTTTGCGAAAGTCTTTCAATAAATCGTACAAGTGATGTGGAAGGACCCGAGATCGAACCGAACTCTAATAGATTTCCGTTTGATCTTAATATCTGTAGCTCCTATTTTAGCATATCGTGTTGCATCTAGCTATACAAAATTCTGCTGTATATATTGTCGTCGATTGGTTTATTGCGAGGACCTTGCGGAAATGTTGTACACCTTGATGGAGCTACATCGTTAATGTGACCTGGTGCATGATACTTACTTACCTGGATGCTTGGACGATTCTGTCTTCAAATTTGTGGGGACTCAGCACATGAAATGAATGCTCATTTGGCTGTCTGTTTTGTTTCCTAGAGTTCCGAAGTAAACCTGGCCGACGCTTCCGCTAGATCGTCACCACGTTTGAGCATTTGCTGGCCCTTGTGGATCAGAAGCAGATTACCATCTTGCTACCAGGACAGCGGCCATTCCTATACGGTTTACTTTCAGCTGGACTTCCTAGTTGGAAACGTCGAACTCCTTCCTAGCTTGGGTGGCCTTGCCGGGAGGTCGAAGCCCCCGCTCTACTTCGCAGACCGACGTCGAAGAGCAGCTCCCAGCCACGATGAGGCGTGAACCATTTTGGAGGGTGTGACTATTTGGAGGTGCTATACGAATTCAAAATCAGCTACGATCCGTTAGATTTGACACCTGTGACCACGCAGCTGTATTTGAGGATGGTTAGAGCGATAAACAAATCTTCACATGTTTATCTGGAAACAACTCGAAAGACCGACTTTCTTAAAACCTCGCCATGTTGAATTATATAAAACTTTGAAATTAGAAGGAAAGCTCAGAATACTAATCTTTATTCAAGCTCCACGAGGTTAGCATCTTTTTCCCAATCGATTGTTCTTCTTTCCGGCCGATGAGTAAATATTTGGAAACAGTGCTGTGATGGTAGAAATAGGCTTGTTTGTTAACACGATAACAGCGTGAATACGGCAACTGTCGTTTACTTTTGAAATGTTTTCAACTGCTCGATCATCTCGTCTAAAAACATCGTTATCATGGCCATCGATGCGAGACAATGACTACGTTGAGGATGAACGAAGACGATTTTGCACCTCGCTGATACGGTATCGAAGTTAAAGAGCCCATCCAAGTCTGTATCAAGGCCATTGTCCTCAATTCTATTGAAGACTTTTCCACCTCGTCGTCAATCCAGGTCTCAGTCTTCATTGTCTCCCTAGTTCACACCATTTGCTCCTTATCATACATCATCGTCAACTCGCGAGGACTCCCTTTTTTCCTTCTTCAATTCGAAGATACCGCGATTCTCATACGATTTTCGTTTGGATCTTCTGTTAGATTTTCTGTCTCGTTGATCAATCAATAGACTGAATCGTTCGAATTCCTGATTTTCCAGCATTTTTGAGTGCTCTAACGTTAGTCCTCGTCAATATCAGTCCTATTGATTTCAATACCCGACGAATTTATTCACGTTTTTAGCAGGATGTGAAAAGAGCCAAGTATGGTGAATTTATGTACGCCATATATATCAACAATGTAAATTTAATTCAACATAGCATTTGATATGTTCAAATACAATCATATCGGCATTGATATATTTCAGCGATGTGTTGTACACTCTCTTTGTTTTCTTGTGTGAGTTTGTCCAGCTACAGCACATTGATTATCAGTTAATACCAGTGAATGGATAAGTCACATGGATTATCTACAAATGTGCTAATCGCAAATCTGCTTGTTAAGATTGTGAGTTGTTTAACCCTGTGGGGAGCGCACATGTTCTTCTGAACACTCGATTTTATAGAGGCCAGTTACGCTGAGCGCATATTTTTTTCTGGCGGACCCACAATTATCAATCGAAAGCATAAATATCGACGAATACAATGCTCTACTTAGTTACTGTAAGGACTTTCTTAGTGCGCTTTAGCATCCAAGAGAAAATCATCTAACGAAAGATAAACTCCATAATGGTCTTTTGGACTAAGCGGTCCGGCAAACTACAGCAGAGTTTTGCACACTGACATAGTGCTGAGCATTGTGTTCTGGGGTCTCGCCATCACTCATAAAGTCTGACCGGAAGGTCGTATTACATCTTCAAGATCGTGAAAAATGGCCTGAAAAGCAAGTGAAAATTTGCTTGTTCATCTAACACGAAGAATCCGAAGAATCGATGAAAGGCTAATGAGAACGATATCAGAATGAACTGCAAAGAATGCAATTGTCCTTCAGGACTACCACTATTTAGTGGGCTACAGTATCTATAGGTGGTTCGAATCAGCTTTTTTCCCAGAAGTGCCTTGGACGTCACAGACTGTATTCACTGACGATCGGATAAACACCTCTGTGGGTGGTCATTGGGGCACTGAATGAATGAAACATTTGCTAGAGCTTGCACTTTAATTTTGGGGACGTGCCGTTAAAATACTCAAATAAAGTTCTCACCGAAATTCACTCAATTCATCAACGTCAACAAAACTGATTGGTTGTTTGTTATAGAGAAGTTGGTGTCATTGATGCGATCCGTCATCACAATTACTCTGCAGATCCCAGCAATTCTTACATCTGATTGTATCCTCGCATTCATCCACCACAACGGTCTTCGAATTGCTCCACATGTTCTTTCGAGTGATGCTTAAGGACTTCGTCTCCTCTGTGAATGTCTTAGATGCTGATTGAGACGATTTCCCTTGTAATCCTGAAGATACCGAAAGGGGGAGTGCCTAGGCGTGTTGAGAGGGATCATCTGTCAGTAATACGCTCATCGACGCCATCAAGTAGCTGTAATTGCTTTTTCAATTATGACCTTTATCCTGAAAGAGGCTTACATTAAATATGCCTTCTAGCAATGAGGGTGCGTCTGACATAGTGATTAGAGGTGCCCAGTCACAAAACGTTATCAACGATTCGATACCGCGCTCATAGTTCCCTAAGCTTTCGCATAGCTTCAAGATTGACGAAATGGTAACAGAGTTGTCCACAAGGGTAAGATCACTGATTGCATACATCGATAGGCCACTGTGAGTCATTTCAAACGCCAAGTATGCATTCAATCAGGTCAAGCGGTACTTGAAGTTCAAATGAATGGCGCATCCTTCTTAGATCTATCACGTCAAGGACTTTATCCTTTTCATCCTTCAGTCTCAAAGGAGATTACGGAAAATATTTGCTTCACTCAATCTCGCATACATTAAAGGTTAACTAATTGTTATGTCAACTGAATTCCTTATCTCTTTGAGGACCAGCGGCATTGAACTTCAAGTATCGTTTGACGTGGTTGGATGTGTATTTGGCTTCTAAAACGACTCTCGATGGGCTATCGATGTATGCAGTCGATGCTGTTACCCTTCCAGACAACTCTGGTACTATTTGCCAACCTTGGAGAGTTGCGAAAGCTTGGGGAGCTCTGAGTGCGATATCGTATCGTCGATGACGTATTTGCCTTTCTCGCTTTCACGGCATCGCAGGCAGGCAGCATCTGCATGTCTAGCTCTCTGCTCTTGCTTTCCCACGAGACGCGACTTCGCCATTACAGTAGCTGGAGTGGAGATCTGACCTAGCGCGACTTGGTACAAAATGTACCATATTCTCCTCAAAGGTTCTAACTTTTGGAATGCATGTGAATTGATGAGACATTCGTATGCTGAAATTGAACATCAACACATCCATCATTTTCCGGTGATTTTTGGAGATAGCCACGAGTACTCCACACCGATGAGATCGATCAATGCTGATAATCTAATAATCTTCCTTTTTTCTCAAATGATCTAAATCAAAATAATTCTGTTATACTGCAAGAGAAAATGAGCGTTATCCCGTAAACGGTTGCAAATAGTTAATGTTTTTGAGTCTGGGCTTATCGCGATTCTTCTAAGATTTGGAGGCAAATTATATCCTCTCAAGTACAAGCTTTTTTTTTCATGCCCCGTATAGTCACTTTCAGATAAATGGGAGTCGTTTCTTGCATCCACGAATAGTTGTTCTAAAGTCAGAGGAATCAGTTTTCCGAGCGAATCACGTCGATCTCTTTGGCTATTACGGTGAATTCTCAATTAATTATTCACTCTTCTTCAATATGAAGGATTTTATCCTTCATTAAATTTCTCAAAATCTTCAATAGGAAGAAATTTGATAGTGACGTTGAGGAGCTGTTATTGACGTGCTCGATGCTTTTATAGCTGGTCGTAAAGTCGTTTCGGAAGGATGGTTGCAATACGATGAAGAGAACCAGATTCTTCTTCGTCTACATGGTTTCGCCTTGAAATTCTACAAATCAGCCAAAGAACGAAAGAACTGTACCGTAAAAATCAATCCGATGGATGTGCGACATCGTTTGGTATGTTATATAGATTAGCTTCAAAGACTAATTCGTTGACATCCTTCCAACGGACTGTTTTCGAATCTCATTAGAAACGAATGAAAGTGCAGATTACACAACATCTTGTGCTTTCGCCATAACGTCTCCCCACCTCTGCTACAAACTAGGGGGGGCGTGTGGCTCTGACGAAGCGGGCGATATCACCGAGACCGTCCGTATGCCACTGACGTACCAACCTTGGAAAGGCTTTGAACATTATACCTTTATTTCGAGTGCTCTATTAAGACCACGCTCAAATTTCATTAGATCCTTTCATTATTATTTGAGCCAACATGTCATGTGGTCTGGTAAGGCTCTTGTACACCCCGAGACACGTGTTTCGTCCTTACAGACTCATCAGTCGGGCAGAACCCGTCGTCTGTCGATCTTTTCATAGTCTCGGGAGCTCTGCTCCCTTACAGAGAGTCATCGAAGACGAACGTTTTACACTCTATGTCAGGCGAAATTTTCACCTAACACAGAGTGTTTGCGCACTCGATTGCTCGTTGGCTGGTATTTTTATCATATTATAGCCCTTATCAGACCACATGACAAGTTGGCTCAAGTAATCATGAAAGGCTTTGAACATTGTCACGGACTAATTTGGTGGTTGAATAATTTAGTATTTTTCCTTTATGAGCAGATCCGTGATTGGTAATATCAAAATCTATCGATCATAATAGTAACAGAGGACAATAACACCACAATGGCTGACATTTTGGCGGTTTCACTTCACGGTTCTTCAGAGTCTGCAAGAGTCAAATTAGCATGCAATACGTTCAGGCAAACACTGTCAAATCAGAGCAGATAGGATTTAGTACTTTCCCACTTTATTGATCCGTCTTTCCAGCGTTTTTTTTTACCGTGGGGATCCAGTACTTCTAGCATTCAGTACGTTCCTTCGTCTGTTTGAACGTCTTAGAATACTGGTTGAGCAAGCCTCCTTGCAATCTCGAGTATAATTTGGCGCTAGCGTTCTATGGGGCGTTCGTTGTTGACTTCCGGAGAGTGTTGGGGGATAGGGTTTAGTTCGCTGTAACGGGCTAGAACACGCGTTCGGGATAGAGTGAGATGCGGGTTCGAGGCCCACCTGACGTAAGAGTTTTGCACATCACTGGGTATATCTACAACATCATACCACCGCTAAAAGTGGTCATTCAAAAGAAATTGATTTGATCATTACAAAACCCAATATTTGTAAGCGTGACTAGGTTCAATGCTGATACCGACTTCCCGGGGCAAACCGTTGACGGTTGGTTGCTGACAGATGGATACGTTGTAGCATAGAAAGAGTTATGACAAACGGGCGTCAGTAGTACAGCGGGGTAGTACACGCGTTACCGAATAGAATGAGATCTGGGTTCGAGTATTAGTCTCGGATGCTCATAAAGGAAATTGTGGATTTATCAGTGCTGAGGTTAATCTAGTCGATCCAGGGATTTCGTTGTCACACTTACTTCAGTTAGCTGTTTTTCAGCAGTGGTACGTTACTATAATGGATCTAGTAATGTTGAGTATTATACAAAATTTTGAAACTCGCCGATAGTTGAACCCATGTCTCGTCGTTTTCGGGGCGCGTGCTAACCACTGCGGTACCGGGGCTGAAAGTGTTTTTCGTGTTTTTTTATCAGCCTTTTTCCTCAGCCCACGAATTCTGCAGTTTTCTCTGCTATTGCCAAGATTAGTGTTTTCCGAGTAAGTTACGCTTGAGAGATCACCATCGTTGCTAGCCGGTGTATTCCCCTAATCAATGGATCTAATGTAGTTGTAACTTCGCACTGTTACTATGATCACAAAACCCTATGTTTAGAAGAGCGGAGCTCAGATAAGCTTCAGTTACGGTGTGGATGAAGAGGATGATGATGACGACAATGGATCGCCGACGTATCCCAGTCATTCGTCCATTTCTGTGGCGGTACGAACACTTACATTGCCTTATAGATCTTTCTATAAAACTAAAAGGATAAAGCTCTCATCTCTGATCAATCCCTGAAGGATGCCGCCTTGAATCCGAATTCACTAAGCACTGCTTGAGGTGATTGAATTTGTACCTACCCCTGACAGTGACTCACGGTGGCTACCGATGTATCACGTTAGTGGTAGTATCCTCCCAGATAGGTGTGATCCCGATTCCCGACCTCGCAGACGGGGTTCGCTAGGTGAGCATAGGGTGCTACATCGAACTATCGATCACGTGCGTGCCGTAGGGCACCTCTAACCATTTGACCATTGCGCCACACAGTTTAATTTTCTTTCAGAAATCTCTAGACTGGTCAAGTTTGCTAAAAAACGATTTCGCTGTCATGCAATAAAGTGCGATAGGTTTAACGACCAAAGTTGTGGTTGTATAATGCCGTCCCTTGTTCCTCAGTAGTCTAAAAATTTCAAAACTTTTGTTCTTAGGACTTCAGATGATTAAGCGCGTGTGACGTAGTGGTTAGAAATACTCTGCGACTCATGCATATAGTCATCAATCGGTGATCGATAGTTCTATTCCGCGCTCAAGGCTTAACAAGTCTTCTATCCCTCCAGGGTCGGTGAATTGGTACTAAACTTGCCTAGGAGGATAACAGCAGTGACTTGGTACAGCGGGAGGCCATCCCGAGTTATTGAAAAGACCAGATATTCATTCAATTTTCTCAAACGGAATTAAAATTGTAGACGAATGCATGGCCCATCCCTTAGAGATTGATCAACGCCGAGAGCTTTATCCTTCCATCCCTTATCCTTTCACAGGCATTTTTTTGAATTGAATGGACTGTTTCAGTATAACCTTTTTATACTATCACTGCTGTAGCTTGAAGTATTTCCCATAAATCTATACCTCAAGAGGTCTCAAATGCAGACAGGTATATCTGGAAAAGGTCTGAGAGTAGTTATAACCCCTGTATCTCCATAGGAGCGATATAAAAGACAGAAAAGAAGAAAAAGGGGAAGGAGGAGATTATCGAGTTGCGTTAGATAATGCTCCGAATTTATATGCTTTTTTCTCCTTAGATCTCCCCAAGTGTATCCTTCTATCTTCACAGGTACTCTCTGACAGAAATCCGAAGTTTACACGACAACCCGAAGTCGGTGTACTGTTCAACAACAACGTCGACTACATTGTATACAAAACACATTCGGTTGCTGTAGAATTCTTGGTGAATTATTCGGCCATCTAGTTCCCTTCCTTCTCTTCTTCTTTTCTTAGGAAACTGTTCTTATTATTACTTTTTTTTACAGGCATTCTATATCGAGATATTTTCGGAAGAGGGAAAACGAATCGGTGCATGCTATGCACTTCCGTCATCCCTCTCGGATTCATGTGGTCAATCGAATTTACCGTTCATTAACTCATCAGGGCGGCCAATTGGATTAATTTCTGGTTAGTAGTCTTACTTGTATCTTCAGGTCTCTTCATATTCAACAAAAGTTTCCGTAGACATCTCTATCTCTTTTCTATTTTTCAGTAGAATATCTCTTCGTACGTAATTTGCGTCGATCAATCCCTAAGCAAACGATGGAGGTATCATATACAAGGCATTGGAAGAAAGAAACACGATAGAAGTTGGTCATCGCGGTGCAGGAAATTCCTTCACAAAGTGTGTTTTAGTGTCTTGAGAGAAGCTGCGATGCAGTTCCATGAAGTTCTAATTATATACCTAAGTATATACTGAGTGCTTTGCGAACATTCGATCCCGGGCGGGGATTGAACCCGTGTCTCATCTATGCCCTGGGGGCTCGTTCTGCCACTTCACCACCGAGCCCACCGCTTTGCTACTCATCCTTCCGATATCTACTTATTATACCAAATCATTTTCAAAGTTTATTGCTGACAGACGCGATATTTTCCATCGAAAAAGGTGGGAGTAAACGGTGAGATCGGTGGTGTAATGGTAGTACGGCCCCCTGGTATGAGTGAAATGTAGGTTCAACTTCCGGCTAAGATTGGATCTTATCACTCGCCATTCTTAGGTGTATAAAGAGTAGTTATTTATACTGCGCTTATTTTATTTGCTTTTATTTATATAGGTTTGCTCAAGCTCGTGAGAACACGATCTATTCGCTTAATACGGCCGCGAAAAATGGGGCTGATTATGTGGAATTTGATGTTCAACTCACGAAGGATAAGGTGAACTTTTGTCAAGTCCATTGCTAGTTTTGTTGATTTTTCAAGATTTTTTTTCAGGAATTTTGCTTATTTCTATAAAGATTTAGTGTCTGTGAGCTGATGTCGTTGCAGGTAGCCGTCATTTATCATGATTTTCATGTGCTAGTTTCTGTTGCAAAGCGTCATTCCTCCGGAAATTTCCCAGAAAAGTTACGGCCTTCGGATATGCACAGCGAGAAACATATAGACTTCCATGAAATTCCTGTCAAAGACCTCAAACTTCACCAGTTAAAGCTTCTAATGGTGAGCTCATCGTCTATGTAACTAACATATCAGATTCCATAATACGATTCGTTCTTAGACTGATGGCAGCTTGTAGTTGAGTGATTAGATAGTGAATGTAACATCTACGGGCTTCTCCGTTAGACGGCGCGGGATGAAGAATTGGTCCTTTTTGCTGGACAGGAATTTTTTATAAGAGTGCTAGTAATCATTCGAATGCTTAAACCTCTGGCTAGCGCGGTACATGTCCGCTTCTCGAAAACACCCTTTCAGCTGTAAAATCCAATTAAAATTATGTTTTACATCGGCCGCGCGTTTACTGTTACTTCGCTGGAAGCACGGAAAAACCGTGAATGTGAGGAGATCTTTCAGTATCAAACTCATACGTTTTGTCTGGAGTTTCTTTCAAAGCGAAGAAGATATCCTCAAATAACTAGCAGAAATTACACTCCACATTTGATCCAAATTAGCACCATCGATCGATCGCTGTGTTGAAATCGCGGGCAACCCCACCCCTTAGTCCGTGAATTGGCCAAAAAAACAAGTGGTCGCGTATGCGAATCAACCTCATTTTCCCTGCTAGGCTGCACAGAACGGTCTTTTCAGAAGATAAGCACAGCATTGCGATCGCTGAATCTTACGCTATCGAATGAATAGTAAGAGCCTAAAGAGCTCTGTCCTGCGAGAAATATGCGCTTGTGGGACACAGATGTTTTTCTTTCGCTGAAGCGTTATAAAAAAGACTTTCCAAAAAACGACCATATCGCGCACTAGCCAGAGATTTAGGTTTTCGAATGATTACTAACACTCTTCTATAATGTCCTTGTCCAGCGAGAAAGATCATTTCTTCATCACGTGCCGTCTAACGGAAAAATATCCATCTACAATTTTGTTGCGCTCGATTGAAGCATTGCTGCCCGTCGGCTTGTTTTTCTTGAATGAAAGGAGTTTTTGTGCAGTGATTTTTCTGTCCGTTTCAGTTGGATAATGTGAATTATCTGAAAAAGAAGGAGAACGTCAAGAAACTCGTGGAAGATGATGATGAAGCGGAAGATTTCAAGCCATTTCCCACATTAGTTGAAGCACTGGCGAAGGTCGATCCTGATGTTGGATTCAACGTCGAAGTGAAATATCCTATGATGCAATCTGTAGGTTTCATAGCTCAAACTAACAAATAGAATTCATTTCATACCTTTATATCGAGTGCTTTATTAAGACCACGCTCAAATTTCAATAGTTTCCTTTATTATTATTTTAGCCAACTTGTCATGTGGTCTGGTAAGGGCTTTTGTACATCCCGATACACGTGTTTCGTCCTTACAGACTCGTCAGTCAGGCAGAACCCGTCGTCTTTCGATCTTTTTATAGTCAGTTCTCTTGGGAGCTCTACTCTCTTACAGAGAGTCATCGAAGAGGAACGTTTTACACTCTATATCAAGTGAAATTTTCACCTAACACAGAGTGTTGCGCACCCGATTGCTCTGGGCTCCCCCAGAGAACTGACTATCAAAAGATCGAAAGACGACGGGTTCTGCCCGAATGACGAGTCTGCAAGGACAAAACACGTGTATCGGGCTGTACAAGAGCTCTTACCAGACCACATGACAAGTTGGCTCAAATGATAATGAAAGAATTCATTTCCTCAAATAAGAGGAACTGAGCCGACAACTCTCCGCTTTTTAATTGATGATGAATTACAAGACATTGTGTTTAGAATGGAGAACACGAGTGTGACCATTATTTTGAACGAAATGAGTTTATCGACGTTGTCTTGGCGGACCTTCTCAATAACGCGGGCAGCCGACGGATTATGTTCTCTAGCTTTGATCCTGATATCTGTAGTTTGTAAGTATTTTGTTAAGTTTTCCAACTTCTAAGGACAAGGATTCATTTTGAAAGCTAAAGAGCTCTCGGCGTTGATCAATCCCTGAGGGATGCGCCATGCATTCGTCTTCGATTTTTAACTTCGTTTGAGGTGATTGAATGCATATCTGGCCTTTACAATGACTCGGGAGGCCTCCCACTGAACCGAGTCAATGCTGCTTATCCTCCCAGACAAGTCTGAGACCTGCCTGGTACCAATTTACCGACCTCGGAGGGATGGATGGCTTAGTGAGCCATGAGCTCGAGATCGAACCAATGACCTCGTGTGCGAGGCAGAGCGCCTCTAACCACTGCGTCATATGCGCTCATTTTATTCAAACGATTTATAGCGGTGGTATAATGTTTTAAATGTACCTAATGATGTTGAGTGGTATGTACAACTTTTGCGTCAGGAAGGACTCTGACTCGCATTTCACCCTTTCGGGGGTTGTCGATACAGACTACTAAGCCACTCCATCGGCGGGTTGGTTGCTGACTGATTGATGCGTTGTAGCGTAGAAAGAGTGGTGGCAAAATAGGCGTCGGTAGTGCAACGGGTTGTAGCAGGCACCCTGGATAGGGTGAAATGGGGGTTCGAGTCCCAACTGCCCCAAAGGTTTTGTGAATCGCTAGACACCATTGGTAAATGTCCAACTTCTACTCAACAGTGTTATGATGTTTCCTATATACCTAAGTGAATTGAGTGGCCATTAAATGTACGACCTCAGACGGGAATCGAAGCCGCGTTTCATGCATGCATGGGACGCGTGCTACTACCACTACACCACCGAGGCACATTTGCGACACCACTCATTCTACAACATCTCTATGTTAGCTATGAGACACTAACCTTTAACAGGTTTTTTCGGGTATGCGATTTCGCTTTACAAACCCAGTTGAGCTGACAGCCATTGTAATAACTAATGCTCAAGTTTCTAGAATTTTTACTGCATTTTTCGCAATGCTATGATATTTCGTATATACCTAAGAGAACTGAGTGGTGAGCAATACACTCAGTGGTGTAGTGGTAGTAACACGCGTCCCCGGTATGGATGAAACGCGGGTTCGATTTCCGCCTGAGGCCGTGTTTTTGCACACCACTCAATTTTTTTAGGTATACCATCTTGTAGTTCTGGTAAGAAATGCCGCAGGAGTTTGACGATTCCATTCTAAATATGTATTGTGAGTTGGTAGTGAGAAGATAGAAAACAAAGAAAGTTGAAATGAAAAGCTGCCAACTTGACTAAGTTAAATGCCAACATATGCTTGCTTACCAGACTAAACCCTGGTCACTTACAACTTCAATAGTTATATCAAAGAAAGAGTGGTAACAAGGCGGACGCATCCTTAATGGTGTAGTGGTAGCACGCACCGCCGGGTATAAGTGAATCTCAGCTCAATTCCCTGGAGTCGTATGTTGCACCTATCACTCGGCAGTCTCAGATGTATAAGACCTGCGAGTTGTTAGGGAGAATATAGAAAACAAGAAATATCTGCTTTTCCCATTTTCTTGATAGGCAGTCGTTTATGGATGGTCAGAAAAGTCGATTTTTTCAGAATATCAATGAAACAGAATAAGTATCCTGTGCTGTTTCTTTGTGTTGGAGAAACTCAGCGCTACACTCGTTTCCAGGACCAGCGAAGTAGTACGAGTTTAACTGCTGTTAACTTCGCTGCGGGAGCTGATATCATGGTATGTACTAAAAATTTGTTATCGAAGAGGGTTTGTTTCATTTTGTCTGAGTTTGGAATAGCAGTGCGCATTTTCTTAGATTGAGCACTCAGGCAAGTCATCCAGACTCTACGATATGCGCTGTATTCATTCAAAGAATAACGAGTCTTTCTTTGGATGAAAATGGACTAGATACGATTGTAGTGAAAAGAAGCTCTATCACGGTTTCTTCTTAAATAAATGGAAAGATTTGTCAAACGCGTGACACATCAATGTAATGAAATTGTGCTGCAGAACGCGCGGATTTTCGCGGAGGTGTGTCTTATAGGCTAACTCTGTGAACTCCCAGGTGTTTTTTTTTTAATCTCTATCTCGTTGACTGACTAAGTTAATGATAGTTAAAGAACAATTCCTCTATTGCAACTCATTTTTCGACCTTTTAGAAAAGACTTTTTTCCCTTTTCTGGGACTTTTAGTGGGAATTTGACAGCTCAAATCTCGCGATTTTGGAAGTGTTTTTTTTTTGAGGAGGCCTTTCTGGTGCGCTGCTGTGAGAATAAAACTGAGTTCAACTCTTGGCGCGCATTATCGCCTCTCTCCAATTGCGCTGCATGCATCCATCTCAAAGCCGCCTCGAAACTGCGCGATTTTTGTTAAATAAAAGATTTTTTCACCGTCTCAAGGAGATTTCTGGATTTTCCATATCAGAATTGTAGACTAAATCCGGCCCAATCGTTCTATGTGATTTAGCTTTGTTAATTCATTCTAGCTTAAGCCTAAGAGTGCGAAACGTACTCTTTTCTCGCTCTTTCAGCGCTCTATGAAGATTTTTTAGAAAGTTGAGTTAGCTTCAGAATCACAGAAGTTCGTACCATATAACTACTGAGATTCGAATGTGGAATGATCGTATCCTCACCGTTACAGTACTTGCTTTTCGAAGAAAAAACTATCATATCAGAATCGCCGTTTCTCAAGTAGTCGCTCGATAACTATCAGAATCAGGAGGAAAACGAGGAAGGCCTTATCCTTAGAAGGTTGACAAATGGTTTGCGATGAAGGAATAGTTTCAAAGTAAACGACTACTTAATCGCATGCGTGACCTGTTTTCGCGAACGTATGAGTTTAATCGAATTTTCCACTTGCCCAATATTTTTATGGTTAGGCATTTTTTCTAAGGGCCGACGATAGCCACACCGAGGAGTGTAGTGGATCAGAGGGAGGAGGCTTTGAACTTCACTGCTCAGTTTCTTATGATATTATGCGCTCAATTGCACACCGTTGAGCTTTCATGGACGACAGTGTCTTTTTCTATCGCTTTTTATACTCCACAATGCCCTCTGGATGTGAAAATATGTCGTTCATGGGGAAATGTGAAATAATTGCTGGTTTGAAATCGGCCTTTCTAGGGCGTCAATTTCAACTCGGAAGATCTCTTGAACGACCCTTATCCAGTAAAACGAGCAAATGATTTCGGTCTGATCACTTTTGTTTGGGGAGAAGATCTGGATAAGAAGGAAAACATCAATTACTTCAAGAAGGAACTTGGCGTAGACGGCGTCATTTATGACAGGTGCGTTGAGATTCTCAATTTCTTTGCAAGCAGTTCATAACAGTGTCAATTGTAAGTCTTTCAATTTCAGGATTGGTGAAGATGAGCGTCGTAGAAATGTATTCATAGTAGAGCGAGAAGTTAAGCGTGCATTGTTCAGAATAGAATCCGGAGCTAACTCACCACAGAGGTACTGTTAACGATTTGCTATCAATATTCTGGAAAATCTTATTTCTGCTTCCAACAGGACATACTCGAATTCCAGGGCAATTTCACCTCCTGGATCAAACAGCTCAGGGTCGTCATTGGACGGTGCCCTCCTCATACAAGAAGAAAACCTCAAATCATGCGTCACACCTACAGATGTAGTATCAGTCGATCTAAGTGACGTGGATTTGAATCTTCTAAACGTCGCTCCAACTATGCAACTCACCCGCTGATAGCTTGTATCATTTCTTTCATAGCGTTCCCAATTGTCCCTGATGTCCCATTATGCATTTTTTGTTTTACGCATTATCAGATTTGGATTAAAATCCATTCATATCGTCATCATAATTGTTATTTCCATTCCATTTACTAGCATCTGATTCAGCGTATATTCTTTTAGGGAAACAAGTAGTCCATGTTCAGATAGTCTCACTTCTTTCTAAGCGTCTCAGGATCCATCTGGCGTCTGTCTTGCATAATTCATACATGTTTGTGTGATAGAAAATTACATGTGATTACCCTCATTATTTAATTCGCGAGACGTCGCTTTTTTCGTGCTTTTTTCTTATGACCTATTGTTGGATTGTGAGCTTTCGTTAGAACGTTTTCGGCAGTCGTTATTCAGTCTTTTCAATTTTTCTTTTGGAATAATAACGGACTTGAGCAGCATGTTTTGCTGTGAGACGGTGTTTGTTTTATAGAACGCTGTCTGTTGTATGCAAAAAATCGAGTTTTTCATGCTACTGGTACATTCAAGTAATTATAATTGTCAAAGCAAAAAAAAAAATCTATTCTGACGAGAGGGATATCAATATATCCCGAGTATTCGTATGTAAAAGGAAACTTTATGTGTCGTTTGGTCTAGTGCTGTAATTTGTTCACGTGTTAGTAATTGCTCACGTGTAATTCCACTTCTTCTATACAGTTTTTTCCCTACCATAACTGTAATATTCCTTACCTGCTAGCTTGTATTCGAGTATTTTACTATGTTAAAAATTCGAACGGATCCTTTCCTTTGCCGCTTACGCAACGGCATGACCTCTTTAGGACTAATTATCATGCAAAAATAATGGCCGGTTTTAATCCTAAACCAAAACATTTCTGCTCATATGTGACTTTATTGGTCGCAATTAAACTATTAGAATTTGCCAGTTCTTGCTACAGGATAAACGTTCTTGTAATTCCAAGAACAAGTGTCCATTAAACTCGAGATGCCTCAGTAATTCCTTTTCTCTTCTTGAGTTGAACACGCGTTTTTATAATACTATTCAATCGAACAGCTGACGTTTCGGCAGTTTCGACTTCTCGAGAGTCTGGAAAGGTTAGGTTGTCTACAATCCAGTGAGCTGAATGCCTCCTCCATTAGTCCGTCAGAAAAATCACCAGACCGAGATTTCAACTGCATCAAGCACAAAATTGGCTTTTGACATACCCATCGTTACAGGTCTTCCACTGAGTTGTGCAAATGGAGACCACTGGGCTGAGATCACTTCGATTTATAATTTACCTCCCACATCAAAACAAATGTATTATATTTTCAAAGAAGCATGAGAGTCATTTTGTTCGTCACCGCGTAACGTCAAATTTCACTCAGGTACTGTAATGGCGGAATTGCATCTCGTTGGAAAGCGACGGCGCAACGCTCCTACCTATCAGCGTTGGCCATTAAAGGTTACATACTGTCTCATATCACGAGTGATTACGGGGCATTCCTCTCTGAAGTTCATAGTTGCATTCGTGGTACGCTTCTAAAATCTTATGCGCTGATGCTTTGTGTTCCTGTGCGAGGATGGTGACTTCTGTCTCAAAATCTACTTCTATTCTGCTAAACGAATTTCTGATTTTCTGAAGCAAATGACTTGGTGCGTATGCAATGCAGCAGTCACATGTGCCTTGCAAATTTACACGTATGGTCGGTGATTTAATTCCGCGCTCATAACTCGCCAAGTCTTCTATCACTCCGGGATAAGGAAATTGGTTCCAAACTCGTCTAGCCGGTTAAAATCACCGATTTGATACGGGACAGGCTATCACAAGGCATCGCGTTAGGTAGAAATACATTCCATCATTCCTACATGTTTAATGAAGTCGAATTCATGGCACATTCTTCTGGTACTGACCATCAGCGGAATTTTGAACCTTTGCGCTTCTTCGACATTTATTTGTCCCCATATTGTTGCTCCAAGGGTCAATTCCGAAAGCAAAAATTGGTGAACAAGCTTGATCTCGTTTAGTATCCCGTGGAGGTATTCGTCATTGTGTGGCGGATATAAAGAGGTGTTGAACTTCGTTAGAAATTTTAGAAGTTTGAAAACCTTTTTTGGAAACACGCGATATTTTTTAACACATGTGAATGTAAAAGGGCAGTGCATAGGAGTTATACTTTCAGTCGCGATAGAGTAAGGTCTCTTCCATAAATCCATAATATTCTTAGCTTCTGAAATGTTGAAGTGTCTAGAAATCATTGTCACCTCGCTCAAGGGCTAAGCGGTTGGCACTGCTGTGGTGCCTACCCACATTGCTGCGTATTAACACTGTTTACGAGATCGACAATGGTGCAATAATGGGAAGCCGTGTGGGGTAAATTGCCTATCTTGGTCTCGTACTTGAATGATGTGAGCTGCTTTTCGATGGAAATAGGCAGCACTATGGCGGTATCCCGCGGTTCTCGGCAGGTGTCGTAGGGTGCTACGTTGTGTAATGACATCGCTGCCACTGAGCATTCTCTTGTTATGTGGATTTTCTTCAGCGCAATTGTTGTATTGTGAATTAAAGATACCTGAGATACAACGTACGACTCTCTCTGAGCATGAGAAGGAGGCGAATGAGAAACGTACTAAGGCCCACTCTTCTTTGAATGGTGGTCTATCCAAGTATTTTCAGAGAAGTTCCCTACTAGGAATAGCTGTCTAGATGCAACTAGACGTTGAATAACGTTCTTTATAACATCAAAGAACTGTTTATGACTCGATACGCCCTTGTTGCCAGACTCGGCAAATATATTCCACTGTAAACTGTTGTTTGTTTATCGGAATATCTAGGAACCTTTATTGTGGACAGATACTGATGAGTTCTTTCATCTGAAATAATTGAAGAGGAACCTAGAGTTAGACCAAAGTGTTTGAATGTTTTCGTTGGTATCCTGAAGCATTCATTTCCCATGGTGTTGCTTTTTAAATGAAGGCAATATTTTATGTGTTGAGAGCTCTGCCCTCTTATAAAGCAGAGTATGCTTAACCGTTGCAATGTTGGGAGTGGTTTTTCCAAAATGCTTCTCCAGGTTCAAGTGTTTGCATTTAGATTTTCTAGGATTGGAGAATAACTTAAAATTCAAAATTTCGCCGATGCGTAACAGTGGCAAACAGCGATGTACGGTTATGAGCAACAACACCACAATATCCTGCTATACGAGATACTCGATTATTTTGGCTATATATAGCTTTCGTGTTCGAAATATAGGCCTGGATGAAGAAAAAGTGGCTTCAAAGAATAAAAAATTCGTCATGACAGAATATCTGATTTTGTAATCTGAGCAAAAAGATCTGCAGACTGCAACGCCTTTCGTTGCAATAATTTGCAATTAGTGATAGTCCACTGAAAAACAAATTATTATCAGCGGCAATTATTGTCATCAACAACGATCCTGTATAAAATGAGCGCTGTTAGGTGATGACGTTCTCATTTGAGGGTGCCCTTCTGAAGAAGATCCGCCTCGAATGACAATGGAAACGATAACGAGGACGAACGACTGTCGCGAAACGCGTTGAAATGTCATCCCGTGAATAAGTTCTCTATCAACTTCACGCTTTTGGCTTAATCAAGATTGGATATGCTTTTCGTTAAGTTTAATATATTCCATAGCAAGTTGAGATATGTTTGCTATGAACTGCTGCTTATCTGAGCAATAAAATCAGTGAAAGTGTTAGCGAATATGTTAAGTGTTTTGAGCTTCTCACAATTCCGTTATAGCGAATTGAAGGAGATTTTGACATCGATGTTGTCCCTGAAAACTGTTTAATTAGTAGATATCCATCACTTGCGAAGTGAACGACACACTCTAATTAGTATAGAAGCATTCGACGTGGTTTGCCAATTGGCACCTTTCCAATATGCCTCCATCCACACATATGATGATGTGGGTACTGTACTAATAACCCAGTGACCGTAAAACAGCGGCATTATAGAGAGCATATGTCGCGTGAGCCATCGAGACAGAGTATATGTAATTGAGGACGAGAATCACATAGATCCATATTGTTCCTAAACCGAAAATAACTGTGTATTTCTCTTTAGCAATAAAGTAGTTCACGGTAGAATATCCTTTACATAAAGGAAGACTGGAATATATGGCAAGTGTGTCGAATATGTAGAGGTTTCTGGAACCTGAAGCTGAAAGTAGATGCAGCAGCTTGACGCTGATAAGCGGTAAGGTTGAAAACATTCATCAGAGTTGAGAACGATACGAAATGTGATACTGGTTGATCTGCAGTGTTTTAAGGTAATTAGGACTTGGTCTGCACTGTTTTAAGGTAATAAGACCTTATTGAACAGAGGCATAGCGCTATTTCAAAGCTTACCAAGAATATCAATGGAAGAGCTTTTTATCCGTTCGGGTCGGCATGTATCTTTCAAGATACACAAATTTCTAGAGGCTTCCTCCGGTGGGCAGAACTATTCCTTTGCAATTTCAGTAATCATTCGACAGCTTGAGATACGGCGATCTCTATGATGTGACTGGCTTTCAAGAAGACTTTCTTTGTACACTGTAACGGCGGAAAGAAAATTATATTACACCCACGTTTTGCTTTGTCGCTTGGACAGGGTCTGTAGATTGCTTTCACCAAAGATTTGGTAGTTGTTCGATTGCGTCAGTCTTGCCGAGTCTAAAACTGTGTTTAGATTTTAAGGAGGTCTTCACAGAGCTCTGCAAGAGCGAAAAAAAGATTACGTTTTCCACTTCTTTTGGTTATCTCGTTGCTTGAACTTCAAAGCGACTTTATTTTATTTGGCAGTGAATTGAAAAGGGAAAGACAGGACTTATAAACTATAGAACAAAGTGTTTTCTACAATTCTTTCTTAATAAATCGAAAAGTTTCTCATGAACGAACAAAAAATCCTATATTAGTAACGAGAGTCACGCCCTTACGAGGTTGCATTGAAATCACTGCGCTCATTGCGATCCAGAAGACGTGGGATTTTCGTTATTTATTTCGAAATTTCTTCTCCATTTCGAGAAAATGTTCATGTTTTCTTGAAAATGTTGATAAGCCGTGATTTACTCTACACGTTCATGTGTCTATGCGTTGCATATCCTTGAGTAAAAATGTAATTTTGACTTTTTCAAAGGAAAAAACCGACTTCAGAATTCTTGTTTTTATGCTGACGAATAGCACTATCAAAACCCTTATGGAAGGTCATCGAGAAACCCTGAGTAAAAATGCGGGCCTAAGGTAAAACGTAATTTGATTATCGCTGCTTCAGCACACCAAGAAGGTGTTTTCAAAATTTAAATAAAGTACTGAAATTGCCGAGACATAAGCTTACGAACGAGTGCTCATTAGATAGTTTGAGGAAAAAGCGAAGAACGCTTTATTGTGAGCGGGTCAAAAATGAAAACACTGCAAACTCCATTGTATGTTAGACACTATACGATTCTGTAGGGGAAGTTGTTCTTTTCACTTTATCTAAAGGGATATTTTAGTAGTTCTAACTTTCCTTACGATTATTCTGAGCTCATACGTAGGGATTACTTATCTCATGTGAAAGTGCTGTTTTTATACCTTATAAGGAAGCTTCTATTTTTATGAAATTCTAAATGAATCTCCTATCCATAAGATCAGGAAGAAATGCTCAGATTGCGTCCAGTTCAACTTCGTCCTACAGCTTTCGAAGAAAGTGATCGAAGGCACGTATCTATCAAGAAAAAATCAAAAACAACTCAAGGCATACACAATACTGTTCACATGATGCAGAAGCGTCTGGCTTTAGCCCAGCTTTCTGTAGAGGAGTCAATCATCTTATCTCCATTTCTAATAGTATCCCATGAATTTGATGCCAATTCATTCGCGTCACCCTCTCCCAGCACATGCTTCCGGTCAGCCGTCTGATGAGTGTGTTGTGTGCGTTCTGATTGTTTCCCAATCAGTCTCCGTAACCTGCCATTATCTTGTCATAATTAGGAGTCATCCGCACACAACCAACGTATGTGCAACGAAACTGCTAATCATCATCTTTATTAACAGTACATTAGGAATAGATTAGGTATTTTCGGCCTTAGGGAGGTCCTTGCAGGTCGTTGTACCTCAATGTAGCTTCATACAAAACACTGAAGGTAATTTTTCGTTCCTTCAGTACACAGTCGTCTTCAAAAATGACAGTGCTCTGATGTGAAAGTACCACAGGTTTTCTTCTATTAACTCGCAGTACTTAATACCTTTAACTACTTTATATTCTATAGAATCTTTTTCCTTTGCAGCCCGACAACTGAGTGCAGTAAGTGGAAAGGTGGGCTTGAAAGAGTATGAATGACTTTGCACATATAGCTTTTCCACTGTCGACAAATTGTAATATATAGTTTACGATTTCTTTCTGGTTTTCTCTTATGTTTTGCATGTGACATAAATCAATGGATAGAAACTCATTAATTTGAAAATAATTACTTTATTGGTAATTTTCATTAAATGTTTACAAATAAGTCTACAAAACTCATTTACATATTAAGATATCACACTCAGATGAAAGATATGGCAAGATTTACTTGGTATTTGAATGATCCTATGTCATAAATTGTGCTGAGCCGGCACAGTCTCCGTCTGATCGGTAGCCGTTATCTAACGACGTCTTGAGGAATCCTTTCAAAGTTTTCTAACCAGTGATCCATGTGGATTGAAGCAAGAATTGGTGTCAAGCGGTTAAGCTATTTTCAACGATGGTGATGATTCTAGAGAATGGCTTAGCATGAGGTGTTTTTTGAGATAGGGGCATCGATTTCCTCAATTTGACTAATTTCGCTAGGATTTGGTGGATGAATGAGATCGTGCTCTTAATCTCGTTTAAACACTAATGATAGTCTGTTGTCTATGTAGGTGTAGTAAGCTGTAAAGAAAGCTTGTTGAATAAAGTATCTAAATTCTCGATAACTATCATTACATTAATGCGAATTTAAAATGAAGAAAGTCCTGTCGTAAATCTGGGAGTGAGGTGGACTCGTTATCGACAAGTTCCGCTTTGTTTGATACACATATGATTCTCAGAACATATATAATCCCGTGGGAATCACATACATAACGATATTCCGATGATCACCTAATTCTGAATTAATAACCAACTACGACGCTCAATTGAATGAGGCATATTGCAACACGAATTAGCGCATATGTCTGAACAGCTCGGCCGCTGACAAGCTCCTATAGGGTCAGGATGAATGATAATGATCAATTATTACGCGATATACGGAGTGAAGGCTAAGAAGCAGAAGCGGCAGCGGCAGCATCCATGAAGAAGAACAAGGTTAATCAGCATGTGGTCAAGAGGAAAATCTTGATGACGGAAGCATAATAAACGTATTGAAGAAATTTTGAGAACTAGTAGGAATGGGTTTTCAAAGAACAAGAAGTTACATATTTGTAGTGTTTCATCAGTGAGAGTACCTTTATGCGACTGGGAATACTTGGTTTTTTTCTTTTGAAGATGTTGGTCGGTATTACGTACTTCCTTAGCTTACAAATTCAAATTCAAAGTTGGAATCTAACACATAAACAGTGGTACTTAAATTAATATTCCTAACAAGAGAAACAAGTAAACGTCCATATGCAGCTTAATTTTACCACTTTAAAAAATACATGGATGTATGTCCTAAATTGACTTTCGTTTTGAAGCTTTTGACAGAGGCATGGCGGCGGCTAATGTCGTTGACATACTCATCACAACAACATGCCTTGTCGGCGAGAATTCTGCATTTTAGCCGCGTCATTTTTCAAATTACGAATATGGGCAATGGAAATGAAAATGAAAGGTTTTGTGAACCAGGGGAATCAGAATCCCACAATATCTAAGCGTGGGAAAGCTTGTATCGGGTTTGTAGTGGCTTTTAGTTCAAAGAGTGATGTTCATTATGAGTTGCCACAAGCTCGAGAAGGAAAAGCATACTTTCTCTCACATATGTACGCACTAAATTCAATTCATTGTAATACCAATGTGTCATACTGCGAGTTCTTCATTTGATGACGATATTTCATGGGTGAAGTCTACATGAAATTATATGGGTCAATCCCTCACTTTAATGAATTTTCAGGCTTTTGCAATTTGCGCATTTGAATATACACGATTTCATTACATTATTATGTCTGCAGATGTTCAACATTATTCAAATGTGAAACAAAAAACAGTCAATAAGAGTAAGCCCTTGTTGTTGAATAAAATGTTGATTTTTTTTCTAAAAATTCGTAGCCTATGTCGTTCTACTTCTATTATCATAATGCTCATTATCAATTCTTCTTCAGACCACTCTTCGACTTCCAATAATTAAGGCGTCGTCCGTTGGTTAACGATGGCTGCAGTTGTAAATCATACGCTGAATGACCAATCCGAGGCTGACGTATATTACAGTGCGGGAACGAGCCTTCACCACCTCTTTTGACCTCAGTGAACGACGTCCATCCATCCCCATTCCCAAAACTGACTCGCATAATGACCGCTGGTTGAGCACCCCATGCAGTAATGGATACCAGCTCGAAATTAGTGAGGAAATGCTATGACCAGTAAAGTATCGCTCTTTACTTGGAAAATTTGGGCATTTACTTACTCCTAGGTGTATGCTCAAAGGCGAAGGCAAATGCTTTTTGTTGGTGCAACAAACTTTGGAAACATAAAGTTTCCTTCTTCAGAACTTTCCAATCAAGCTCTGTAGTGAGCGCAAAGAGTCTTTATCGCTGCACTTTCTGAGGTATACAGAGTTCACATACATGACCATCATGAGCCATGAAATATCCTAATATTTAGGTGTGTTAACCAATAAAAAATTGTATTCATAGAACTTACAATGTTTACTGTGTGTATACATCCTAAGAAAATAATGATCAGTGCGAGAATAGTTCGACCTTCACACTTTACGAGCACTTTTTTGTGTCTATTGTTCGATATTCTCGATGTCTCCTTTCGGAAACGAGGACGGTTCCGTTCAGTGTCTTATACTTCTCGCCGGCTATCATAACTCTCCATTATTAATGTGGTAATATCGGTACGATACTCTTTGTGTTGCCGCCGTCTATTGGCCTCGGCAAAGAGCAGTCGTCCTGAATTGTCCGTCGGGAGGTGAATACGGACCGAACGGAGGCGAACGTAATGATATATATGAATTATTAAGCCGGTGTGGTTGCTTGATCTTTCGGGTAAGAACCACAGTAATCAATGCGCTCATTTTATGAGGCACGAACCAAACTGATGTGGCCATTGCTGGCGATATTCAGTAATGACGTAATTATAGCAAGATAAGTGTTGGTCACCCAAACTAAGGCAATTTGTGTTTCGCTCAAGCTATATCCCTTTGCTTTATTCGTTTTCTATGTCCTATTTCTCAAGAGATACAAGACTGTAAGACTTAGCAAGGAGTTCTCAAGGATGCCCAGATTAAAGCTCGATAAAAATTCGATAAGTCAACGTCAAACTTTATTCAGCATATTAGAACTTTGTTATAAGTTGTTTCAACGACAACAAGGCGTTCATGCAATTTCTTACTATAGTCAGCCCCCGCGTTCTACCATACGTACCCGGAAGATCTTGTGCTCCTCGGAACGCGTGGACCCAGCTGTGGACTTCGCCATTACGATTCAATTGCACTCATAACGACTGTGTCGTCAATCATTCGTATAGAAAAGGCTCATCTTTCTCTGGCACTCATGGAAGGCAAGGCTTTCCTATCTTTATGAGCAGAGTTCAAAAAGTGTCAATTTTTTTCTCCAGGAGTAGGGAAAAAGAACAAATGTAAGCCTGATTACTGGTAGAGTGATGTAAAAATCAGAGTGACTGAGATGTTTCTTGGTTGAAGGGATGATATTGCAAGCAAAAATGTTATGTCAATAAAAGAAATAGAAAGTATTTTCCAGAATCTTTAATTTCTTTTATTCATATAACCAGCTTCTTTCATTAATATGCATCCTGTACCTGGTGGTAGGAAGATGAACGAGGTTATTACACATCTACGGATATCCATCTATCAACAGCATAACCTCTCAGCTACACAACAGGGATATCCTGCACAACAATCTCTCACCTGCTGTTCTAGCTGAGCTTTACAACAAATGAGCTCAGCACGAACGAACAACGACAATCAGTAAGGCGGCGACATTGCCCAAAGTCACATTATGTATAAGCTTGTTCGCTTCTTTGAAGGAGTTGTCCTGATACTCCTAGGTTATATGATTCAGATAATTTTACCGGATGGATAAGTATATGGTCCTAAGAATTAGAAGCTGCAGAAGGCAGCAATACAGTGATTACTACGGCAATGAAATATGATAGGTTCAAACTGAATTGCATCAGCAGCGCGCTAACATGTCAAATTTGGCTGATATCTGACGTTGATGTGCAGTCGCCATTAGCACCATAGGCAGAAATCATGGACTTTGAAATCTCAATCCACGATGATTTGCTGGATCTAAAGGTCGCTCGATCTCACATCCCGAATTTCGGCATTCACATTATAGTTGTCATGACCATCGCATAGAGTTTCCTGTGAATGTCATGATAAAGGAACTTTGAATTGGAATTACTTAGCATAACTATAATTAAGTAGTGAAATATAGCATATTTACTTTGACAATGATGTGCTGAGGTTAAGTTTAGAGCCAAGGCTTAGTAGGTCCATTGATCTAAGATGTTCGAGTTCCACATAAGAAACGCAGAAACTAACAAATAGAATTTAACCCCCAGGTTGCTGTAAAATCACTGTTTTAAATTCGGCCATTACTACTGACTAGCAACTAGTAGATGATGGAAACACTGGCGAACACATTTATTGCATGAAAGATTTACGACGTTGATAGGACTCGCCTGTGTCTTTCCAAATTGCCAATAAACCAAACTTTGATTAGTGCTTATCGCTAGATAGTTGAAGGCTTTTAGCTACAAAAGACATGGAAGTGGCTGTGAAAACTTTATCAACCGTCTAGAAGCACTTGTGCTTATGAGTATGAGAAAACTTGACCTTTATCAATTATCAATTAGCATATCATCCTTTCTAACACTGCAATAATTAAACCGCTATCACTAATCCCATTGAATATCATGATGAATGCACCAACGTTGGTTAACAATTCGAAACGTGATATGAATTTAGGGTTTCGCACCAAAAAGGTTCAGCCGGTGCCCTTGCGATCTAATTAGGGGCGGGATGTCGTATTGTAGACGCCCGAGTGTCCACCATCACTTCATCGCGCCAAGCAATGGTCTCCCCAGACCTTTATTCTTTATTCAAAATTTGCAGTGTTATCTACTCATCCTGTATTTTGTTAGACATTGGAGAATGTTCTTGGAGTATAAGATTCGTTGAAAAGCTGACCAACATTATTGAGTCCCACAAGAAATCAACGACCATCGACGTCATTCAAATAGATGCCGTTTTCCTATGAGTTCGAATTTCAACGCCGCTGATTCGCGTTCCTTCTATTCTGACGAATTTGTTCTTGTCGTATTCATCACTTAAATTAGTCTTGAAACATCAAATAGACTTATTGCTAACCCTCATATTACAGTAATACCCAGTATTTATCAAAATTTTGAGAAACTTCAAAGCAACATTGAAAAACGCTCAATTTTAACATGAAAGAACTGAAGAGTAATGGTGAATAGAACTTCTTAGTCCAACTGGCTACATTTCGATTAGTCACATTTCCGATATTCTGAAATAGGTGTAGTTTAACAAGTTATAACAAATCTGAATTCCTATGAATTCGAATTTTTTCCTGGTTCTTTTTGATTACAAGAGGACAAATGAAAAACCGACCTCATGGAGTAATCGTAGGAGTATTAGTTATGACTGTAGCCTCAATCTCAGCTTTCAAATAGTCACTAACACTTCTATGAGAAGTTCCTCTCCAGCGAATGAGGTCGGTTTGCATTTGCCTCTCTATAAGCAAAAAGAACCCTTTTTTGTTTCGTTTTACTGTATGCAATGGAATCTATGCCGCTCTCGAACGTCACTAAATAGATGACCACAACGACGTATTTCCTGGGATAATCCTGTCATCGCGCAAGATTATTAGATTACTAACTCTGTCATTCTGATCTCAGACTTCTCTAGTATTCCACCTATAGTATAGTTGCAGTTTTTCATGTCTGAAAGACAATAGTAGAGAATGTCAAACTGATTTGATTTTGTTCGCTGGATCACCTTAAAGTTTCATCCTTTCTGCTACTCGATTTTCGCGCCATACAAAACACACAGATTGGTTGATTAATTTTTATTGTGCCTAGTTCAGATGTCTAACGTTTTCTATGTTATTCTTTTCTTCGTGCATACGACATTTGCTCAGGAACGGCTAAAGGACCTGCCACTTCCCCCAGATTACTGTAAGAATGGTGGTGTTCTGGTGAACGTAAGTAGTTTCCTCATTTCCTAATATAAATGTACTGAGCTCTTTGAAAGATCAACGGATTATTATGTTATCTTACATAACCGACCTACTTTCACATTTGCTGTACAAATTGCAACACCTTTCAAATTTGTTTCATTATCCTCGCACCCAATTATCGCGAACGTCTTTGAGCCTTTCGCAGACAGTCCCACTGACTGCTTGCGGATTGCCGTCTTCTCTATGATTGTCTTCAAATGCTCATCAAACCGATTCTTCTTGTAGCCTTCAGATAGCCGTGCCAGAATGTCCTCAATTGGACTAAAGAGGGTGAATTGCTAGTAGCCAAGCCTTTGCCATTTCTCCGACGGCGGTAGGATTGGAGACTTGGTGATCGGAGACCCGAGCTCGAAGCAGCACGGTGCTCGTGATGAACGACACCACTGCTGCAGCGCTACTCATTCCCAGCTTCAACAGATCAACCTTAGAAAAGGCTGTCAAGTAGTAAAAGGTAGTACTAGATTTTCTAGTGAAGAGTTTTGAAAAGACTAGTATTTAGATTAGTGTAATTCCACTAATTAGTCTAATTGAGATTTTCAACTTCACAAGTGAGGAAATATCTTGGGGAACAAAGCCAGTAATTAAACGCTGGTCTGGTCCAACAATAACCATGAGAGAGTTAGAAGTCATGAAGATATTGCATGCCTCTAGGAATGAATCAATGAATAACTAGTAACTTAGAGTGTAGAACTTCTCCTCCTTCGCCAAACTAGATGGCGGCCACATTCTCTTTTCTCTACTCAAGGTATTTTCACTCCAGTCCGAAGGATTTTTTTTTATTAACAAATGTAATTCATGAGCGACTTATTTTTCTTAGTCCGCAATGAAGACCAGTGATAACAGTTTCAGCACAACCACTTTGAGAATCTTCGATCATTCAGCTGGCAATATCGTCAAAAGTACACTTTTGTGTTTAATCGATAGTCTAACTTAATTCTAATGTTGCGCTGTATATGGTTTAAGAAAAGCTACTTTTTACAGCTGATACTCTAGAAAAAATCCTTTTTGGGCGAATCTCTTAATGGATATCGAACGTAATGAAATGTTGGAGATACCCTCGAGCAAATGCGCAAACAGAAGACGCACATATATCAGTAGTACTTTGGACGCATCTCCATAATGTCATTTTATGTAAGATAATTTCGTGGCGGACAATGACATTCCCCGCTTTCGTATGTTTCTGGACTAGATCTTATCGGTTTCTATACAATGTCTTCTTTCCATTTAGCGTAGTCCGCGAAAGGTACAAATAAATACACGGCAATGTGGACAATGTCGGTTATTTGAGGATTAAATTGCTACGTGTTTCTGTCTGCGCATCTGGTGAAGAGCCTGGGATACGCTCGGCAGAAAGAGGGCTGACTGCTCGGTCAGTCCATCGGTCCGGTGGGTCGGACACCTGGCGAGCGAGATGTGGTGTTGAGTGGTTGTGGCGTGAGATACAAAGAAGTGAACATGAATAAGGATTAGCTTTTTTGATTGTCCGGATTAACCTGTACGCTAGCGGATTATTGTAGCGCTTGATCACAAGTGTATTTGCCGCTCATCGAAGAAACATTGGACCATTCTACAGAATAGATAATGACCACGATTGAAGGCACGACTCGCTAGCAAACATAGCAGCACCTATTTTGATATCAAAGAGCTCTTAGAAATCATCGTCGCTATCTGTTGAACTTTTGCCAGGAGATTTCGACATGATCCTTTGAATTTGACCATTCGTGGAGCACTGTAGTATGACTCTAATTTTATCCAAGCGGATTTGAATAGAATACAATTGAGGAAGAGACTTCATATCGAATTGCCCTCTCTCTAGTGAAGTATTTTCAAGAACTTATACTCATTTACATTGAGAATAAATCAACAATCATCGTTGTATAGAAAAAAGTAATGTCAAATGATCATGGTAAGAAATGAGAGGAAAAAATTCCGCATGGGTAGTAACACCCCGAGTTTACGAGGGAAAAACACGAAATAATTACATTCATGAGCAGACAATTGAGGTTAGAGCATAAAGTTTGATAAAAGATAGCTGTTACTGGATGAACTTTCATTTAGTTCTTAGCTGATCAGCTCGCCTTTTTCGTCCTTTGTAATTACCGAAAAACCATACACAAGGTAGAGCACTCACCGTCTTATAGATGAAACGGAAAAGGGTACGATGAAAAAATCGTTTTAAACGATAACAATTTTTAATCACTGTGATGACTGAGAATTTTTCTTATTTTTGTTTATTTGTTAGGGTGAATGCGTATGTACACTTCGTTACGAAGGTAAGCAATGTGAGCAAGAACGATGCTTGAACGGTGGTCGACGACATGCTGTAAACGGAAAGGTACTATCGATTTTATCGATTTGTTTGGTATTGTATCGATTTATCAAGTCACACAGTAAAAGCAGACACTGACGGATGGTTTTCCATTTTATTTTAATAATCCGTCGTCAGTTCTTTTCACTGTGCGCATACCAATACTCCTGGTATCCAACTCATTTTTTCGTCTTCTTCTTGAACGTCGTAGAATACTGGTTGAACGAGTATCGTTGCAAACCTTGAGGATAGCCTGACTGTGGCGTTCCAAAGGCGTTCATGTTGACTGCCGCAGAGGGTTGGGGAGTGGAGTCGACTCCACGTGCTCTGCGACGAGCATCACAACCTCCCGGCCAAGGCTCTCCCGATAGATGACTAGCTGAGGAATTAGTCGTAAACACGTTTTTGGTTCCTTTTCTTCACAGTCGTTGAGAATCCCGAATGATCTTACTGTAGTTATTGCTCGTCAGAGAAAATTCAAAACACTTTTCTTCTCTAAGACTTTCTCCAATGGTACCCTAAGTATCCGTAATTCGTTGAATTATGATATTTTGTTCCAAACTTTAGTTTGATTCTCGCAAACCGATTTTGAAGTGAGTATACATTTGTAAATTATGGTGACTTATACTTTTCTGTATGCTATTTTTTTGAGCCGAAGAATTTTTCATTTTCTTTCGATGAAGAACTAATTACTCCTTATTTTTTTGAGCTTCACAGAGAAAAGCTATCAGATCTGCAAATCGCAATAATTTCTTATGTAGGCCACTTGTGAATGGACATCCCACAACTCTAGGGAGAAAAAAATTTTTTTCGCTGCCAATAGAAACTAGTGAAGTGAAAATTGTGTTGAGTGTGTGAATCATGTAAACCATTTTTGTAGAAAAAAAAGAGTCATCCAAGTTTATTCACTTATCAAACGCCAAGCGTGTACCATGAACCTCTGTTTCATTCTAATTTCCGTAACCAAAATTTTTTCGGCTATTTCTCCACAAAACAGCAGAAATTTCATCTCAAATATGAGAATTTACTGAACAAGTTTATACTAATCGTCAATTAACAAAGTGACTTCGTTCAATCGTTTAGGTTCGATGTCATTGTCCATTTGGTTTGACTGGTGAACGCTGTGAAAAGGTCACATATTGTGAACCTGAAAAAGGTTAATTATCATTAATTACTCAAGCGTTGTTGACATTTGTTGTGCAACTACAGCTACGGTAGTTACGGCAGTTAAGCATAATTCTGAGCTGTTTACTAACTGTAAGACAAAAATCTCTTACAGGTAAATTGGTAAATGGTAAATGTGAATGTAGTGCTAAATGGACTGGATTATTTTGTCAAATGCGGACATGTTACAACGGAATTCCTACCGATGGAATCGTGAGTGATATTCTGTC
The DNA here is from genome assembly GCA_019055375.1 of Parelaphostrongylus tenuis. Taxonomy (NCBI): domain Eukaryota; kingdom Metazoa; phylum Nematoda; class Chromadorea; order Rhabditida; family Metastrongylidae; genus Parelaphostrongylus; species Parelaphostrongylus tenuis. The sequence continues at coordinate 113,156 of JAHQIW010001664.1, forward strand.
GCACTGAATAGTGGTAGAATGCTCTTGACTGTAGACCTTCATCATCAATGAACTTTTCAGGAAGGTTTCTGCCTCTGTGATATCGGCTTCACTGGCCCATTCTGTGATGTTCCACTGATCTGCGAGAATGGTGGAAAAGTTACGCAGGTATCTTGCCTTGGATTTTAGCGCTTGTTCTCAATTAGCAAATAGCTTATCAAATGAAACTGCATGAATCTTGATGAAGGATTTGATACTTGATTGATATGAAAGGGGTTTTTTCACTAACAATTATCTAACAGTAACTTTCCATGACCGATATCCTTTGATGGGTAGGTTCTTAAACCAATCGTTGTTTCTAGTTGTGAGACACTTTTGTTGATAATGATGTAGAATTAATTTTGTAGAATCAATCGATAAGAGTGGAATGAGGTAGAAGTCAAACAATGACCCATGACGCGCTATAGAACTGACAACGCACAGTGTCGATATGAGGGGCAACCAATGGATAATAACAAAGATAATTGCGCCTGTGCAGATTATGTTTCGCGTCAGTCAGAAATTAGTAGGCGCAGCTTTGAAACAGTTATATAGGAGTGTTAGAGAGATTATGCAAGAAGATGACTTCTTGCAAGTAATCGGAATACTCATGTAAACTGACAACGAGTGAGGTGAAACGCAATAAAATTCTTAAGGAGAACGAATGTTCCTGCCCATTAGGATACGCTGGAGAAAGATGTGAAATTTGCTCTATCGGCCACGTACGAGAAAAAGATCGTTGCATTCCAGAGGTGAGCTATGACTTAGTAGCTGAGGCCTATCAATTTAAATTCATCTATTTAACCATGAATTATGATTTTAATCTTAGATTAACCAGAAGAGTGTTGAGATACCAGCAAAACGTGGAATTTGAGCTTTTGGGCTCACTACCCCTCGAACGCGTTGTAATGGGTTTTAAGGTAGCCTCAAGTTCCAAGTTCTGCATGTGATCCAGTACTCTTGTGATTATATATCCTACTGTATCCTGTTTTTGAAATCAAATTTATAAGTAGATAAGATTAGAAACTACTTTTAGATATTAACTAACGGTGCGTTCTGATTTTAGTAGCAAAAATTTTGTTTATCTGATTTTTTCGCGATTGTCATTCAATCAGCTTCACATACAATGATGTCTACGACTATGTTTACATTATTTACTGCCGGAAATACAGCTGCCGACATCACTGACACACGATCACCACCCACATTATAGATCTCATCGTAGAAGATACTTGCACACTTTTGCGCTCCGCTCTGTAACTCTTTTCGCTCGTCAACTCTTCTTATTTAATGACCAAGTCATATGTCCTCTATTCCGATTCGTGGACGGGTAATTCTTCAAAATGAGAATTCAAAATTTAAATGTTACGCGCTTCGATTGAATTTGATCAATCATTTTTTTTTCTAAGAAACAGATATGATTATCTACGTGTTCGATGCGACAGCTTCCATTTTAGCTAGGTGTACAGTGAAATGAACGATTGTTGAGTCGCATATAATATGCAGTTGTATCATACCTTTCGTTTCGAGTGTATTCTTAAGACCACGCTCAAAAAGGATGCTGTTAGACTGACGAGGTTGTCAAGGCCGAAACACATGTATCGGGCTATACAATTTGCCTTATGAAAGACCACATGTATGGCTCAAAAATGATTATGAGGCATATTGAAATTTGAGCTTGGCTTCGGGAAAACACTCGAAACGACAAGTAAGACAAGGGCAATCGTGTGTAAAACACTGCCATTCAGTGATATTTTTGACTTAAGGAACGTGTAAAATGTTCACTGTCGCCAACTGTCTAGAGAGAGTGGGTTCCCCCAAGAGGACTGGCTATAGACGAAGACTACTGCCTGAATGACGAGGCTGTCAAGGGCGAAACACGTGTATCGGGCTCTATAAGTTGCCCTATAACAGACCACATGCATGGCTCAAAAAATGATGATTAGGCATGCAAATTCATATATTGGGTCAATTATGTGGACGCTAAATTCTTGACTTGTGAAGGCGTTAAATAGGTGGTACATTTCGATCCCTGCGCAGCTTCTCCCTTAGTAATGTATAACATGCTCGACACATAGGCTGTAGCCCTCCATGATCGCAGGGCTATGCATCTCGACTCGTCCGCTATCTCGGCGCACACATTCATTGAAGTTTTTTTTTCTGGTTTTATTTTAGTCCTGCCTGTGGTAGTACCTCGTCAACGTCCGGCCTTCTGAACACCTTCTTTCCGCTAATAACTTAAATTCATCCATTCCTATCGAGTAATACCATTATATTCTGAGATTAACAATTTTTACCGAAAAAAATGCTACCTTGTTTCATACTGCTATTCACAGTGCAGGAAGGATGAAAGAGCTGTATCGTTACGACGCATTTGAGATTACAATTAGTTAGAGTTCTTATGTAGGACGTGTGAACTCGTCATAAGTCGATGAACAAACATTAACACTAACAGTACGGCGTTCGATTTGATGCTCGTAATGGTCTTTGTATGGTCGGTAAGAATAGACGACGAATGGCTTATGTTAGATCAGACATACTTATGTGAACAAAGCAATCGATGGCATAAGGGAATAGTGCAGAGTATAATGATGTAGCTATCAAAGAGTGAGAATCGACTCTCTCACCAAAGGCTTTCCCCAAGTCACCACGGTGCACCTAAGCTCGGCTATATCCAAGAGCGCAAGCAGAGTCGCTGATCAGCGTTCTTCGATTTTCATGAAGGAGACGAAGTCTTCGAAGACCAAATGAGGCATCATGTGAAGTATTCGGAGAGTTCTGTGAAGGATAAATGCGAGAAAATGAATCGAATGCAAGAATGCAAAAGTTCTGGAACCCGCATTGCACTGGTAATGACGGGTTATGTGGAAAAAAATTGACATGGTTCATGGAACAGATCCAATGCCTTAACCGACCTAACTAATGAACATCACCCGTAGTTCCTTCAACTAACAGCAGGAAGATGTTTGTTATGATCTTGTGAAGCTTAATGAACAAAGAGACTTGTTATTATAAAGATTCTTTAATAACTTATATACGACGTAATGACCGCCAACATGATGCTTTGTCGGCTCGAACTCGTTGGAAAAAATGTAGTGCTGTGATTTGGGAAAACTTCCTACACTTCCTTTTTTTTTCAGTGCAAAACAGCGGTTATTGTGGCAACAATGGGGTTACTCTTTTGTTTAGTAATGATCGGTTCTATCTTCATGATAAAGAGAAAAATCTGCCTACACTTCACTACACTTCTTCCAGATCAGCGACGATGATTGTTGGCATAATTTTAGATTTTTATGCACAAACTAGAAGAGTCTAGTTAATAAATTGATTCCATATCAAAAATCAGCCTATTGAATAGGGAAAATTAATGATTTGCTCTTCAGTAATATTGTCTCCGCAAACTGATCGCCTGGTTTCTTTCAGGTGTCCGAATCATCTCTTGTGTCAAACACTGGCAGCCTAACATCACAGGCTTTCTCCTGGCCGATCATAACCATCGGCTGTGTGTCCGCAATTGTTGTCATTCTTCTCATTAGCATTTTGGCCGTAGCAATTCAACGATGGAATTCGAAGACTTCGAGGGAAAGCAGTGTTCGGGGACAACCGGATGCTACAGACGTTTAGGAGGTGATTTAGGTATCTCTACACGATGTAGGTCCATAGTAAAATCAATATCACTACTAGCCTTTTTAGTACTACGTACAAGTTAATCACTACGTAAAATCAAGCTGTTTCTAAATCGAATCATATCAATAACATATTTTGCCAAGTGGAATAGAGATGGTTATGTGAAACTTGTCGATAAGCTTGATCTGTTAGGCAACGCAACAAGCTTCTTTGCATTGCTATGATTTATGTGTATAGAACAAAGCCGAGTTCCCGTGGTCTCCAGAAGACTTTTATGCTTACAGTAATTTATAATATTATCAACAGTAATAATAAGAATCCTCCCAAACGATTTACCGCCTCATCGTGGCTGGGTGGTGTTTCTGGGTGTCGGATTGCAAAGTACAGCGGGTTGTTCAACCTCCCTGCAAAGCCACCCAGGCTGGGAAGGATTCCGATGTTTCCACCCGGAGAGCTCACATAAGAGTAAACCGTACCAGGAATGACCGCCGTCTTGGCAGCTACTAGTCGCAAGTGGCAATTTCTCTCTGATCAACAAGAGCCGGTAACTGTTCTAATGTGATAACAACCTGGAGAGTCCCTAGGTGTTTCCTCTGAACTCCAGGAAACAAAACGGCTAAACAGCAGTTTCCCTATGCTGAGTCTAGCATTATCAGTGTTGACGGGCCGTCCAACTATCCAAGTAACAACAGTAATAATAATGATAGTAATAATAACAATAAACAGAGAAAAGGATGAAGCTGTCTGCCCTGATCGCTCCCTCAGAGATGCACCAACATCGTCTTCATCGAGAATCGTCAGAAGTGATCCCTCTGAAATCCCTACGAAATGACTCTTGGTGTTCATATACGACCTTTACAATGCCTACTAATGTTTCCAGTCAGTTCTGCTATCCTCACAGATCAGCATCGTACGAATTCGCCGACCTTGAAAAGTGGAAGGCTTAATGCGCCATATACGTGGGATCAAACCATTGACTGTGTGTGCCGCGGGGCAGATTTAACCACTGTGCCACTCGCGCCCAACAATGATAGTATTAGTAGCAATATCAACAATAAATAAAAACAACGGTAACAATAATCACAACATTTATTCTACACAAGATCACACTGCCTTTTTTACAGATTATCACCATTTTCACGCGGAAAATCTCACCAGACGCTGTGGACTGCCAACATCTTACTTCCCGTTGATGTTGATTGTCAATACGTCATACTCACTACTCTTTGAAATCTCCATCGTGTGATGCATTTAGGTGTTTTTTTTTTCCTTACCCTACTCTCAGGAAAGTAATCTACTCGATGTACAGGTAGCGCGTGTCCCACGCTGATTGTTCAATGTGTATTCTAAGCCACTTATCTAATCACCTCAACTTTAATATGAATTTGCTTTGTATCGCTTTTTTTATCGGTGAAAAGATTGTCGTAAACAAAAAAATAACACAGCAGTAAGAAGTTACGATCTTCATTCGATAAAAAGAAACATTCGCATAAAATATACAGGCAATTGTTAAGGCATTCATCGATCCATTATGTAAAATTGTGCAGCAAATGAACATTAAAACTGTACATGAGAAAAATAGTTTCATATATTTGATTCAACGATGAGATAAAACAGATTTTATGAGTAAAACATGCAAACTGTACTGTATTGTACAAAAAATTGAAAAGAGAAAGGACGCTTTACGTTCTGAAATCAAGCCTTCGTTGAATCTCCATCCTCACTGAGACCGTGAGTTGAACCGGCTTGAGTAGTTCGGGATGAGGGACGCCTTTCACCGACGTCAAAACCTCCAATGAAATTTGAACTTTGTCCTAACCCTGCTCCGAACTCCTCACCTACAAAACATCTTTGTTATGAACGATGCTCCAATTTGTTGAATCCGGAGACTAAGACAGTCGCCCGTCTGTTCATTCAGTTTCTTAATTGATAACTGAGTAGGAATCTGATGTACTACCTCTACTGATAGAAGTAGTGCTTTCGAATCCCCTCAGATCTCTCGAAGTCCAGGTCACACGACGATCACTTGCTATCGAGATTCGGGCCTATAATATCTTAATTTGAGAACAACTCAGTGTGACAATAACTTTTTAAATAGGAGCTGCTTACTCTGAGACTGTTGAGATCTCGTGTTAACGAATCATTCGAATCGTTTGCATCCACCAGCTGCCTCGACAACTCTCGACACTTTGAGTTGGAAGCAGTTAATTCTTCTTCTAATTCAAGAACGCGGCGCCGTTCAGATTTGTATCGCGAATTCGCACGTTCGGACTGAATCAAGTAAACATGTACTAATCTGTGTCATTTCGACTAACAAAGATCTTCGATATGAGCATATACTTATTACATAGTGGTTATAGGTGAAAATTGATACCTGGGTAGAACATATTACAGTCTTACCGCTTGCCTATGTTGCTCCATTTGACGCTTATGCTCCTCAGACTGGGCATTCATCTCCACTATTCGTTTCTCATATCGACCAACCTCAATCTCTTTCTTGACTTATTGCACAAAATCATATGCGAAACGGCGGAAAATATACCAGTCTACAGAATCGAGCTTTTTCTTGTTCTTCGGCCTGCAGCTGATGCTCCAACTTTTGCGACTTCGCTTCTGCTGCCGCTATTTGAGTGCGTAAACGATTCACTGTGTTCGCTAGAAACCATCTTTCTTTTTCGATAAATGAGGAAATTTAATGAAAAGAATCAACGTAACAAGAAAACAAACTTTCTGCGTCTTCGAGCTGTTTCTTAAGCTCTCGAATAGTACGTTCTAATGCCGTCTTCTCAGCATCTGTACGTTCACATACCGATCGTTCCATAGTAAGATCGGATGTGAGTTGCTCAACCTAAGAAGCTGTACACTTACAATCGAAGTTAAACCAAAACTACAAAGATATTATAAAGTCACCTGCGCTTGCGCCTTTCTCAGTTTATCGTTGACAAGTTCATTATTACTCTGTTCCTCCCCGAGCATTTCTTGCAAGTCCGTAATTCGCTGTTCGTATCTGTAAATCAAATATAGCACATATGACATTCCAACGACTCTTTAAAAAGTGTTTAAGTCACGAGCCTGTTCTTTTCTTCCTGTCCGAAAACTCCTTGCCGGAGGGAAGATAACTCTTCAACAAGGTCGTCTCGTTCGGCTTCGATTTTTCTCCGAGCGTTTTGGCTAGTGGACAAGTCTCCAGAAAGTCGAGAAATCTCTGTTTCTGCCACACGGAGCCTAAAGTGTTAGTTTTTTGAAATGCTAGCCACGTAATGGAACAGAATGGAATTTGACTCGATATTCGATATTAAAAAAAATCCAGCCCAAGAAACTGACCTTTTCTCAACGTCTCTAGCTCTACAAAGTGCCTCATCCATAGCTGCGCGGGCTTCAGCTCCTTCGGTTTCCGCCTCCTTAACACTGAGATGGGCTCGTCGTATGTGGGCTTTTGCTTCTTCGTTTTGCTTCGAAAGACGTTCGACTTCTTCGTGCAGAGATTGAATCTGGATTAAACTTAGGAATTATCAGCTATTCATAGACAGAATCAACCGAACCTGTCCTTCCAACTTTTTCCGCGCTGTGATAGCTTGAGATTTTAATCGTTGTTCTGCGCCCAATTCCTCTTCCAGATCACGCAACTGTAATTATAGAAGAATAAGTGTAACTCTCTTTGTAAACCACTTATTTGCAAAGATTTTTAGTTGACGCACTCGTTTAGCCATCGATCGCCGTTGATCCTCTTCATTTTGTTCTCTCTGTGCTAATTGCTTGGAATAATCTTGTTTAGCAGCCTGAAGCATCACTTCCCCTCTAGACTTGGCATCATCAGCCATTTGGAGTGCATCTTCAAGATCGACGATCTGAAAAAACGAAAAGTGATTACTATTCAATCCTACTCGTAGAGCTGCATTGACAGTAGGAATAAAGAAAAAGAAAAAGGAAACCTGCGATTTTGCTTCATTGAGTTCTTCCTCCAAACGTTTTTTCGCCTTCTCTAATTCAAAGACACTTTTTCCAGTGTCATCCTTAGTGGAAGCCTAAACAGAAACGCATGTAAAAATAGTAGGTTGAACAGGGAAAATACGGCGAAGCGCACCAAATTGTCAACTTCCATTCGCAAGAATCGCCTTTCTTTTTCCATATCTTCAATCTGTTCGCGCAACTCCTTTAATTCCTTAGCTGCATTTAAGAAACGTGTCTCCGCTTCTCGAGCCTTAAGCATTTATTATGTTTCTCACATACAGACGAATAGTGATTAAATATGAAATAAACGACCTGTTGTTGTGCCAGATCAAGATCAGACATCGCTCTGAGCGTGTTCGCTTTCTCTTCAGCAAGTAGCTGATCAAACTTCCTTTGTCTGCGTTCACATTCCCTGAGAGAAGCCGTGATATCAGTGACCTCTCGACATGCATCTTCTGCCTTAACATAGAGATAAGAACTTATAACATTACACACTGAGAGCACAGTGCTAATGGGTTCATTCCATAACGAAAACAATACAATGAGCTGACTATAAAGATAATAACAACACGAAAGGCTGAGAATAAAAAAAAAAAAACAAGCTATTCCCGGAGCTTCGAATACCCCAAACTTGAGTAATTACATCTGCGAGTTGAAATCTAGACAAATAAGCTGTATACCGATGAAAAACTGCCTAACCTCTTGCTGAGCCTTCATTTTTGCACGTTGAGCTTTATCACGAGCTGCCTCCGCCTCCTCAGCTCTACTTGTAGCCGCAGCCACTTCACGGGCAACCACACGCTTCAACTCTTCAGCAGACGCAGAAACGGCCTCGTCAAAGCGCTTTCGAGACTCTGCGAGTTGTGCTCTCAACGAAGTTGCTTCCTGTAACAAAAAATGGTTAACGACAAGTAACGCGTAACTGAAGAAAATGACACGTTTCCATACTTTTTCGGATTTCTCGAGAGCACTTTTCAGCTCCAATTGATCGTCCATCAATTTTGCAACATCATCCTCTGTCTTGCACAACTTTGCAGTAAGGTTTGAACGAATATTTTTTGCCTCTTCGCTCGCCTAGAAATATACTGGTACAATCAAACCTCTGAGCAAAACTTTGAAGATAAACTAATGTACCTCCGTCATTTCAACAATCTGCATATTAAGAACAGCTATCTCCTTGAGTAAGTTCCCATTAGTCTGGATTTGAGACTCTTTTCCTTCCATAACAGTTTCCAGCTCACTTGTTAACTGGAAGACAATATGGTAGATAAGTAATAAAGAAACTCTCAGAAGTGTCATGATAGAAATTTTTGCCCACCTTTCCCACTTTTGCAGCAAGCTGCTCCCTTTCTTCAGAACACTGTTGCAATTGAAGTGACTTATCGGCGAGCTGATTTTCGGCCATCTAGAATAGAAAATGTAAACCTTTCACAAAGTGTATTCTATGGCTTAAGATAGCCTTGCAGATTACACGTATCAAATAGCTGTCAGGTCAATTGGATCTATCACCGATAGGTGCCTACCAGACCAAACTCGTTTTAGGTTGGCTGCTAACAGAGCTTCGACAACTTATATAGAAGTGAGAGTGGTAGCAAAAAGGTAACCTCGGTGGTGCAGTGGTATTATGCACTTTCTATATGGGTAAATGGGTTCAACACCCACCTGGGGTCCGTTCTGCATATCACTCAACATTCTCATAAGACGTTCTTTGAAGTTGTTACTAATAATCTCTAACCTTCCTGCGTTTTTCGCTTTCGTTTAGCAATGCTTGCATGTTCATGACATCCGTTTTACAAGCTGCCAATTCAGCCTCAAGTTGAGATCTTCCCTTGTCACTCTAAACGACAACGAATAATTGGACAAACAGCATGAAATTTCGCAAGGTTGAAGGAACTTACCGCTGCTTTCGATCTCTTGAGCATATCCATCTGTACCTCTAACTCTTCTGTTTGCTTTTGGTATTTTACTCGCAATGCCTCGCAGCGCTCATCAGCTTCACGCATGCTCTCCGCAAGTTGTTTCTAAAGGAAAAAACAGCAATAATATGAGACTGCCATGATTGGTATGAACTATATTATTGTGCAACAAGATATTAGATAGCATTGTATTCCAACTACATTAGTGGATACTGTACAGTTTTGGTAGTTTCCGATATGAACGATGTTGGATGGATAAAAGTGCATGCACTGATGAATTTTTGAGGAATTCTAAGAGCGGAATCAAACCGAACTACTCCCATCTTTGACATTTTCTTTAGAAATCTAGTCGCCACGTAAGCAGGATGGAAGCTCACTCAGCATTATAAAACGTGGAGTTGAAAGGCCAATGGAAGGGCTACCGCGCCTCTTGAAAATGAAAGAACACAACCGAAGCTCCCAACTGCGTCAACGAATGAAAACCAGAGATACTGCTCCAGTTCAAACTATCGAGAAATAGGTGAACTGGACAGGTCATGCTTTTTAGGAACAAGAGAGGCTTGATAGTTATGCATCTTCACAAGAAGCTTAGAAACAATTCCTTGATGCCCAACAAATTCCCAAAGCCAGGAGAACCAACTGGACTACCCATTGGACACTGGTACATATACAGCTGATGTGTAACTAGAAGAGGAGATTCTTCCATGCCAGAAAGAGTAATCTACTCTACCGTTTAATTGGCAATTCGTTCACCGTCGTTTATCTATGAAGTAACTGATGATGCGGAGGTTCACTGAGAGGTTTACTGAATTCAAATTCCATCGTTAGTGATAAACCATTTACAAATAAAGCAGCTCCTGGCATTATTCAACACACCTGTAATAAGCTACATTCTTCCTCTCGTTTTGTTCTCATTGCATGGTGTGACGCCGTTTTACCTTGCGTCTCCTCTAGTTCAAGTTTGTAGCCTTCAATTTCTTCGCTCAAATCTCGACGAGCTTTCTCAGCTTTTGTGCTAGAAAGCAGAGAATAAAACTATATCCTCCATAACGCTTCACAAAAACAAAAGAAGATGACGTTCAAACCGTGATTTTTTTTTCTTACCGGAGTGATTGTTCCTGTTTCAGATCCTCGAGTGCGTCATCTAACCGAGACTGCAAATCACGAACGGTTTTCTCCAGGTGTTGACGAGCTGACGTCTCTTCATCATATCTAAACAATAAGTGAACTAGTGAAATCCGAAAAGGGTAGAAGATCAGACGGGTGCTCATAGCTTCCGCACTTCCTTACCTAAGTTTGACAGCAATTAGTTCTGCGTCTCTACGGCTGATCATCTGAGAAAATTCTTCAATCTTTTGTAAACGGTCAGTAGCTGATTCCCGTTCTTCCCTTAGTTCGCCATCGATAATTCTTTTAGCTGCTTCACACTCACTTCGGGCAAACTTCTCTCTTAATAGAAAAACATTCACGTGCTAAATGCAAAACAGCTGCTTAAGAAGTACCTCTCTAATTCCTGTTGTAGATCATCTAAAGCAATTTCTGCCTTGCTCTTCTGCTTCTGAAGACGATTCGACTTCTCCTCTTCATCAATAAGACGAGATGACAAGTCTTTCACTCGTTCTTCAAGACCGCGTTTTTCTTTTGCGAGCTGCAAGATGCTTGTTACACATGGTACTAATTTCGCAATCAGTAGCTTTTAGTTAAATATAGAAGAATAGAGGATAAAGCTCTCGACGTTGATCAATCACTGAGGGCTGCGCCATGCACTCAACTTCCAAGCATCGTTTGAGGTGGATTAAATGCGTATCAGGCCTTTACAATGACTCGTTGTGACCTATGGATGTACCAAGTCAGTGCTGCTATCCTCCCAGACAAGCCTAGCACCAATTCACCAACTTCGGGGATGGAAGACTTAATAAACGTTAAACACGGATCGCACCATCGAAACTCGACTGGTCGACCATGTGTGACGCAAAGCATCTCCAACAACTACGCCACACCAGTTCTCAAATTGACATAAATTACAAGAGGAATTGAAAATACATTACCCTTGTCACGATTTCTTCGCGCTCAACATTTCGTAATTCAATATCTCTCAGCTTTTTCTCGATTTCATTTTTTTCCAGATGTAACGTCTGACGAGCACGCTCCTCTTCCTCAAGTCGTAGTGTAATTTCTCGCACGTTCTCCTGCAATTTTCCCCAAAAAAGCATTGCATATACTCGAGTGATACAACTGGATACCTTGAGCTTCTTTCGATCACGATCAGCTGCATCACGATGTCTTTCTTCCGTACGCAGTTGTTGTTCCATTTGTTCAAGAGCACGTTCCAGCTCCATCTAGGTTTTATTCAGAATAAGGAATTATACGAAGACTAAAGAACACTTGAGCAGAGAGAGTATGAATGATCCGCTCACGTTTTGAGCTGCGATACGTTCTCGGGCTTCATCTGCTTCAGCACGTTCCATACTCTCCACATCAAGTTTCTCTTGTAATCGACTACGCTCTTCACCAAACTACAATACATACGATAAGACATGAGAGAAGAGAAAAAAAAACTACCAGTTAAGACATCCCGGAAGGCACGGATTGATTAATAATCACGCGTCGTAAATGAATCAGCCTTTCAACTTTGAACAGATCTATTTTAGCATAAAGTGAGTTTTACTAGTTGCACTTCAAAAGCACTGGAATCTACAACTTTTTGTCAACAGTGCTCCCACTCTATCATTAACAGCTTTTTCAACCCTTACGGGACCGTGGATGCGTGGCCTCTGCATCTTTCACTGACAACGCTGGACGGTCCGTCCCATCTCCTTCGCATCTCTAACCCTCAGCTTGCCATCGTTATACGCAACAGCTTACCCCAACTAAATGCAGCAGCCTACCATCGTTTAACGCAGCGCGCTGAGGGTTAGGGGTTAGAGTGCAGGGGAGGTGGAGCAAATCGTCCAAAGTTGCCAGTTAGAGATGCGCAGACCGTGGGTCCACGGTCCCGAAAGATTTAGAGAGAAAAAAAAAGACTTTGGCAAGACCCCTATCTCAAGTAAAGAAACGATTGCGGAATTACGACTCCACCTACTGAATGGTTCCTAAATTGAAGTGTTTCCTAAAACACTTCCTACTACTTACTACCGCTCCGCACGCGTTCAGAACTTCAAAAATTCGCAATCCTTCCAGTGTTACAATCTATATACCGCAGGGTTGGTGGAAAACAATGCACCCGTAGAGTCACCATAGAAAACGTGGTCCCACATGTTCAGTGCTAATCAGAAGAACCATAACCATATATCCAGTAAGGGAGTTACAGCAAAACTTTGAACAGCGAGCAGTATTTGGAACCTTCGTCTCACCCTTTCTTGAGATGCTGTTAACCAGTGCTCTAGCAGAGTTTCTTATCCGCTTGCCACTCTTTTTACGATAGTATCATAATTACGACCCTATTCATATTGCCACAATATCAGTTGGTTTACATCGAACGAGATTATTCCATCTGAAATGAGGAAAATAAATATACCTTCTGAAGTTCACGAGACATATCACTGATGTGGATCTCGCTTCTTCTAAGCCTTTCTGATGTAGATCTAAGCTGCTCTTCCTTTTCCGCAATGACCATGTCTTTATTCGTTATTTCTAACAACGGTTTGACCTGAAAATCAGATATCCAGGTATTTTCTTTCGCAAAATATTTACTCAATGAACAACCTTCGTAAACAATCTCCACCATGACCACCCACGAAGTCGTATGAATGCAAGACCATTTCTCTGAATAATTCGGATTGCAGCAGTTCGTTCACGGCGACGAGTGAAATCATTCCGAGCAAGGAAACCGCGGCAGACTGCCTGTAAATACTCAAATAAAGACTATATATTGAAGCTTAGCTTAAATAAGGAGAAAAAATGCTCTCCTCCTCACAGTATAAATTGAAAAAGTTGTACCTGAAAGCGAACAACAAGAACAGCTAGCTTCTCATCACGGTCTTCTTCTAATCCGGCAATAACACCTGTTCGGAAAAACACTTTCGACTGACCTATTCGATAGAGAGATGGCTGAACTTCGACTGCTTCGAGAATTCGACTATAAAAATTGTATGAATCTCAAGCAATGCTCGTGATTATTTTGTTCGAATAATATTGAATTCAAAGCGACAATAATAATCTGCAAAACGAACCGAACGGCTTCTTTTCCGTCCATGAATCCCTCAGGAATGGCATGAGGCGCAAGAAACCTTTCATATCGCTGACGAAAATCCTAAGAAAATAAGTCGGCGATCATCAAAATATACTTTCCTTTGGATATGATAGTTTAGAAAGGCACTTATCCGTTAGTGAGCGCCACTTCGACCGTTGTACAAAATGCAAAAAACGTATTTCTTGATCTTTTTCAATGTTCAAATTAGTTCTTGGATAGCACAAATCAAAGAACGGTGTATTCCATCATGAAAAAGACCTTGTTATTGCGCTGAAAGAGCAAAATGATATTTTGCTTTCTCATTCTCAAAAGCTTTCCTCGGCTGACCATCATAGACTCTCGTAATACTTGGTTTACGTGACCTGGTCTACGACGCTGTAATAGCCAAATGAAGGTTAGGCTTCGCAAAAACTGGGTCACTTGAACTATCTTCTCTTCACCTTGGTCCATTGTTAAAAAACGTATTTCTGACTGTTTATTTCGCTGCTAAAAGAGCAAAAATAATTTTTTGTTTCTCTTCGGAAGATTTCTCACTGAACCAAGGCCTCATTTTAGTTTCAAGAGCCAAACGATAGATCAACTCTTAGGTATTTCAAAGAAACTTTCGGTTTTTTTCGATGAACTTCTTAATGCTGCATAAGAACTAGAAGAATGTTGATTTCGCACTCGGGCGCACAGGGCGTATCAACCAACAAGACTTTTTACAGAGCACATGCACAGCATGGATCAATCCTTTCAGCGTATTAAGAGGGTCTTTTGAAAAGTGAAATACTCTTCAACTTTGCTTTTGATTTAAGCTATCGACTGTTCATTTCAGCATTAGAAACGGTCAAAAAACACGTTCTTCCCAATGGATCAAAGTGAGGAAGACATTTGGTGACCCATTTTGCAAACCCACCTCTTTGGCTTACGCGTTATACAGTATATCATAAAAACCGATTAGATCATTGAAATCCATAAGATTTGGTCTATTGGTTGGTTGATTGAAACTCTCGAAGGAAAAGCTTTGGTCAGCGAGAAATCTTTCAATGGAGAAACAAAGCACTATTTTTGCTTTTTCACGCGCAATGAAAAAGGCCTTTTTCAAGATGGAACATACGTTCAGATTCTTTTGATTTCAGCTATCGAATGGTAGCTTCAAACGTCTGAAACAAGCGTTAAATAATCTTTTTACTGAAGGGTCGCAGTGGCGCCTCAATCTAACGGAAAGTACCCTGGAAATACCTGGAACGTAACACGATTGGGAAATCCTTGACGACAAATTCTTATTCCTTCAAGAACTCCATTACACCTAAGCTGATCTAACACGAGATGTGCATTTAGAATTCCATGCTGCAAACAGATATTTGTGTGAAAACCGATGAAAAGGAAGGGTTTTCAACCCCAAATTTACATAGTTCTCTTCAGATTCCTCCTTTACAAAAAAAAAAAAAATGTGATGAGTAATAGTACTTTTCCGTAGAACGGGACGGGATGGAGAAACGACATCTCCCACAGAACGAGAAGAATGTTGGTGATCATTCCAAAACTAAATCTCTGGCTAGTGTAGCACGTGGTCGCTTTTTTCTAAATCTTTTAATGACGAAACGGGGAAACGAAAACATTTATGTTTCAAACGCGCATATTTCTCGCAGGACACAGCTCATTCTTTAGACCATTAGTAATCATTTGATAGCGCAAGTTTCAACGATTCCAACGCTGTGCTTACTTTTTGAAAAGACCATTTCATTGCAGTGTAATAGGGAAGATAAAATTGTTCCACATCCTCGGTACGCTTGTTTACCGGCCAATCTACGATCGGGGTGGTGTGGTCGCCGCAGATTCAATGCGGCGCCACGCCATCGGTTTGTCAAAATACGTTGACGTGTTGGTTCGAGAAGACTCCACATTAAACGTATGACTCTGATGCTACAAGATTTTCTCTACACGTTCCTGTGTTTTCGTGCTTCGAACATAGTAATAGCAGCGACGACGGTAGACAGTTTTATTCCGTATGTTACAGTGTTCATAAAATGGTATTCTCAAAAAATGGCCAAGTTGAACACTAGCCAGAGTTTCAAGCTTTCGAATGATCACTAACAATTTTACGAAAAGTTCTTGTTCAAGAAGAGGGATCGTTTCTTCATGGCGTGCCGTATAAACGAAAAAGAACCTATTATGAAACTCTTACGCGTTTCTCATGATTGGGGATGATACATCGCACGAAGTGAGGATAGGTGTTGTTTAAGTTGTCATCAGACGTGATAACTGATCCTTGTACATTTGTGAGACCGTGCGGAACATTCCTTTCTTCACACGACTGCCAAAAACGGCCGCTGTTTCTGCGATTTCGGTTGCCGACAAACAGCACATATCGCTCACTAAATCGAAATCATGCAATACGTACATGTGCTATAAGTACGAGATGATCCATGAACTTATGGAAAATTCCGTGAGAATACATATATCTTGAGGGTGGGTGTGGCACAGTAGGTCAGAGAATTCTTACGGCACACAAGTGGTTGATGGCTCAATCCCACGACCAATGCTCATCAAGTCCTTTCATGCCTTCGTGGTCAGTTAATTGAGTACCAGACTTTCTGGTAGAGATAGCTGCTCTGATTTAATGCTATGGTAGACCAACACGAGTCATTTGGCCAGACATACATTTGATCACCACAGACGTTGCTTGATAGAGTCGCATACATGGCACATTCCTGGGGAACTGATCACGCGGAGCTTTGTAGCTCTTTTTATGTAAAAGCCAAAGCTCTGAAAGCACACCACTTAATACTTACCATCTTTCCAAATCTCAGCAACAAGCGAATCTTTGCTAAGCTGAAGAAGTTCTACGACATTTTCGTTGAGAGGATCCATGTTCTTGACACGCCATCCTGTAGCTTTGTAATCGACACGACCGGCGTAATGTACTATGGCGAAATCACTCCTGAATTGTAAAAGTGAATAAAGAAAAACTAGAAACTGAAGGAATCAATTCTAGAAACAGACTTAGAACGCATTTCAGGTATAAGATATTTTGGATGATTGTGGTGTTGCGAGGCGAGCCTTTCAACAAATCCAGCATCATTTCCTTGTGGGAAGAGGCACACGTCATCCAAGGTTGATAAAATACCCATAGGCTAAAACTGATAATTACCAATTCGCCTTTTTTTCTCTTAAATTTGAAAACTGGAATAGCCAAAATGTTAAAAAGGAAAAAATCAAATAATAAAACGAAAAAATTCGACGAGACCTTCTCAATTAGGTCGATAGTTGGCTTCAGGTTCAAACCAAAGTCAATCATATCCCATTCAAGACCTTCGTTAAGATATTCTTGTTGTTCCTTCTCGAACATGGTGTTATTGAATAGCTGTTGTAGCTTTTCATTAGTGTAGTTAATGCAGAGCTGCTCAAAGGAGTTCATTTCGAAGATCTCGAAGCTGAATAATTCAGGGAAGATAGCGATGATAAAGAGATAAGAGAAACAAAAGTTACGGAGATGTAGCTCACCCAGCAATGTCTAGAATTCCAAGAAATGATACAGCATGCTGCCTAGTTCGATCCAATGATTTATTCAAGCGCTGTACCAGCCACCTACATGATGGAAGCGATACATTCAGCTAGGAAATTCTTAGATTCATCAAAATTTCGAAACGAAATTCACCTGAATAAACGCTCATAGGTAGCCTTCGTTATCGCGCCAACAGAAAATCGTGCTTGTTCTTCGTTCTGACTACGATGCACACTTTCACGACCAACCTGCGGAAACAACTCATTGAAAATACAAATTAGGTAAGAGAAATGAAGACTATTAAAATACTCTGTCCTACCCTGAACTTTGGTTTGAGAAAAGCTCTCATCACTTCGTTCAAGTGAAGTCCCATAAGAGTACAGATCTTCTGAGCCACACCGTCGTTTACGAGAACCGCTTGATCCGAATTCTTTCCCTCGTGAGCAAATTTAAGGTTCCCAAATAGCATAACGGCGGAGACAATTCGCAAGACAGCTGAAAGAAAAGTAAGGACTTGCAAGCCACATAGTTGTTGGGATCGGAACACACGGGAAACAGTACATTGAATCTCGTCGTCTTTGAATCCGATAATATTCATAGCACGGAGTGTTTCCTGATATTCAACAGCATCGTCAACACCAGCAATGGATACGTCGCCATTTGACAAAAACTGATACTTTTCTGGACCAGATTCAAGCAGTAGAGCCGCTGTAATACCACAGAATTCAACTTACGAGCCATTAGTGATTTCAAAGCTTATAGTCAAAAGAATCGAACCTCGTTGTTCAGCAGTCGCTCCTTTGATAAGTTGATAGAAAATGTGAAAACACCGCTCTGCAGCCGATTGACGAAGGATACGAGACTTCTCCAGAAGATAGAATTCTATATTGGCGCCAGAAATATAACCGGCACCATCGAAATGAATTCTTATGAATTTACCCTGGAACAATAAAGTAATTTTCATACTGAAATGGATGAAAGAATACTCACAAAACGGGATGAGTTATCATTCTTGATGGTTCTGCTATTCCCAAAAGCTTCCAAAATAGGATTTGCTTGTAGTAGTTGCTCCTCAAGACGTCCCTAGAAAATATGTGTTCTTTTCATATAAAATCTTTAGCAGACATATATATATATATATATATATAATATATATATATATCCAGATGTATACCACGTACATATACGTATATATAAGTGTATATGTACATGCTATACACACAAATACAGGTATGTATATATACATATATTTATGTATATTTGTACATATGAAAGACGCAGAGTACCACTTTATTGTTGTGAGACCTCGAAGCAGCAATATAAGCCAGATATTGAATGACCTTCTTCGTGTTCTCAGTTTTACCAGCGCCTGATTCACCGCTAAAACTATGTCAAATGTTTTTTGAAACTGGGAAAAAATAGGTATAACATTATCTGATAGCAAACGATTAATGAGTAGAGAAAACCACGAACGTGCAAAGAATCGATTGGTCTTCTTTATCTTGAAGCATACTACGATATGCTTCGTCAGTCACGGCAAAAATGTGCGGTGGCATCTCCTTCCTCTTCCTTCCCTGAAAAAAACTGAGCAATCATTTAGAGGCAACGAATTCTATCCAACTAACAAAAGATTAGTAGACTTTGAACAAAGAAGAAAATGTAACAAACAACTATATAGTTAACGAGTAAAGAGAAACGGAGAGAGAGAGAGGAAGGAGAGAAAGAGAGAGAGGAGGGGGGGGAGGGAGAGAGAGAGAGAAAGTACGAAAGAGTAGCAGCACAGCGGTAGCCTCTGTGGTGTAGTGATAACACGCGCCCTTGATATGTGTGAAACGCGGGTTCAATTACCGCCTGGGGTCCAATGTTTTGCATACCACTGAGCATTCTTAGATGTACTGCGCATTATTTTAGGAATACAAAAGACTTCGCTAAATATGGCAAATTTTAGATCTACGCCACCGGAAAAATCTAAAACTCTCATCGGTGTTTGATAAAGACTGGTAATTTCTACATTGCAGGGCATCGAAAGATCTAATCACGTTGAATAAATGCAATCACCCACCTTATACAGTTCAGCAATGGAGTCAGTGTAGATAGGGAATCGCTTATATGGGTTTACAACAACACAGAACAGACCAGAGTACGTCTGGAAATTTATGTTTTCATAAGGAACAAAGATGAAATGTCGTCGAAAAGTGCCCAGATATCATAATCTCACTCTAACCTTTACGGGATCATGGACCCAACCCTCTGATCTCCAAGCCCTTGACGTGGTACGTCTAACAATGCCGTCTAACCCCCAGTATGTGCGTCTAACAACGACACGCTGGGGGTTAAACGTCACTGGAGGCACCGGGGCTGAGCATTGTTAGTTTCAACACGCTCCAATGTTATACACCATTGTTAGACGTGACACGTCGGGGGTTAAAGACGCGAAGGATTGGGTCCATGGTTCCGAAAGAGTTAAGGCAACCTGCCGTGAGAAGACGACGGGGGGAGGCTGCGAGTT